>CAJNDV010016736.1:0-15336 GCA_905221635.1 Symbiodinium sp. CCMP2456 | reverse complement strand
AAGGGGATTCTTTCCGACGAAAGCCAAATCGGGTAGATCTTTGGAGGGGGGGAAGCATATATATATATATACATATATATATATACATACATACATACATACATACATACATACATACATACATACAAGGATACATCCTGAGGCCAGAGAGCGAAGATTGACAGGGTCATATCAACTCCTCATGTACTCCTCGTCTCTGCAAAAAGGAGCACTGATACCACGGCCTCTACGGAAGTAGGAACGGAAGAGTGCAAAACTGCGCCGAATCATGAGCGCATTCCCAACGTCGCCGTGGGAAGCGCCGCGAACATTCGCCATCTGCCATCGAGGAGATCCACCTGCATCACGAGGTGCCGGAAGCGTTCGTGTCAGCGTCGCCGAAGTCAAGATGAGTGGCTGCCGTTGGTTGAGGGATGGCGATACGGTGCTGTCATGCTGAGGTCGTCCTCCAAGTAGCATTCAAGCATGAGGGCTCGTGTTATCCAGGGGGGGCGTCCGCGAACAACTTTGGCGTCGCTGGTGGCGCCGATGTTGCTTCTCCTCATGCGGCTTGTTCTTAGTCCGTCTCTTCGTTTCGTGGCTCTGCCTTTGGATAAGAACCCTTTAGGAAGCTTGCTCTAATCTTGTAAAGCCCTTAGACTACTGAACCTTTAGGGTATAAACTTTTGTGTGAAACCTCCTAACCCTTCTTTTGTCCCTTATGGTAGCCCTTGTAGTAACCGCTATAGTAACCCCTATAGCTACAGCCCCTACCAGGGTTGAGGGTGTATGATTTGGTCTCAGCTTCTTGGGCGCAAATGCTCTCAGACTTGCCGTTTCAAGTTGAGGGCCTGTATCTTCTTCTGACGGTTTGGTCCGGTCCCGCTTCGAGTTTATTACTTGGAGGGTCGGGGGACTTAGTAAATGGTTATTTTATAGACTTATAAGAACTATAACCCCAATTAGGGTCGCTTTTAGGGTACTTATAAGTCTACTTATTACCTACTTACTAAGTCTCCCGACCCTCCAAGTAGGACTCAGATAGCCTTGCACGACAAGGTCTTGAATAAACTTGGCTGACTTCTGAACCCCTCCAAAAAGTTATAAACTTCCAGTCTCCCTCTTCTGGTTCATACAGGAGTTTCCGAAAATTAGGGGTACCTTATTCGGGGGTCCTTATAATAAGGATCCTACTATTTAGGGTACTAGATTAGGGTCCCCTATTTTCGGAAACCCACATATAGAAACCCCAAAAGTTAAAGTCCTAAGAGCCAACCAGAAGAACACCAGGTACAGACTTGTCGGTGCTGGCCAGGTCCAGGTCTTTCGACGCTACGAGCTGCCGGGTTGAGACGTCATTATACTATAATTATAATAAGCAACCCCCAAGAGTAGTATTTGTAATTATTTAGGCCCCTACATTACACCAAAACCTTGAGGGTTCGCTGCAGGTTGAGAAGATCGTTTAGGCTGGGGGATGTGTGCTTTAGGGCTTTAGGGGTATAGGGTTTAGGGTTCAGGGTTCAGGGTTTAGGGTTTCGGGTTTGAGGGTTGAGGGTTTAGGGTTCAGGGTTCAGGGTTTAGGGTTCAGGGTTTATGTGGCGGTTGCGCTATCGTCCGTGTTGGGTCCTGGCCTTCGCTCTCTACGATTCCACGCAGGCATCCTGCATGGAGCCCTGATTAAGAACAAGCCCTGATCATCGGCTTTACATGGTGGTTTCCGAAAACAGGGGACCCTAAGATAGTACCCTAAATAGTAGGACAGATCTCTATTGTAAGGACCCCAGAATAAGGTACCCTATATTTTCGGAAGCTCCCACATGCAGTTCGAGTCAAGTTCAATGACCCCGAACCACCCAGGAGACCCTAAACCCTAAACCCTAAACCCTAAACAGTCTAAGCGCCCCCGGCAAGATCCTCGTCTCCTCGGAACCCAAATGGCTCTACGGTTCATGAGATACATCCTGCAGTACCCATAATAAGGAATATACCGTCATTCCCATAGTTTAGGGTCCTTAAGGTAACCATAATAAGGAATATACCGTCATTCCCATAGTTTAGGGTCCTTAAGGTTAAGCAGGATTTTTATGATCAACAGAAGGAGCCCTTAACCAAAAGAGCCCTAAACCCTAAACCCTAAATCCTTAACCCTAAACCCTTAACCCTTAGAGCCCTACGCCACGACTGGGCCCCCTTGCATGATGGAGTCGAAGCACGGAAGAACTGCTCTTCGACCTGAGAGAGGGGAGCCAAGGGACTCCCATTTGGGTTTAGGGTTTAGGGTTTAGGGTTTAGGATTTAGGGGTTTGGGTTTAGGGGTTTAGGGTTTAGGATTTTTACGGATTTCTTTCTTCAATCATGTAGGGTTCAGGGGTTTAGGGTTCGGCGCGGAATGTACCTGACGTCATAATACAGATGCATTTCCCTGTAATCATAGCAGTGTGCTCCTTACATGCAGGGGGTCGTGATGATCACCACGGTTGATGATATAAATTCCGCCGTACCCAAAATAAAAGGACAAAGGAATTTACCATAATTCCCCTAGTCTAGGGTCTTCAAGGTAATGCAGGATTTATATCATCAACAGTCTTTTCAGTCTTACTTTTACGAGTATTGGGGTTCTTGCTGTTTTTATCACTACCCCAAGGGGCTTGAAAGGGCTTCCGGGGAGTGGTGGGCCTTTGGGGTTTAGGGTTTAGGGTTTAGGGGTTTAGGGTTTAGAGTTTAGGGTTTAGGGTTTAGGGTTTAGGGTTTAGGGTATTTCAAAGGTTTGAAGTCCTAAAGGTGGCTGTTCGGAGTGAGGCTACTTGGAGGATCATGGAACTTAGTAAGTAAGTAAGGTTAGAAGTCCCTTAATTGGGGTTCTAAGTATAGTTACCCTAATTATAACCCTACTTACTACGTCCCATGATCCTCCAAGTACCCATGGTCTTGGCTCTATCTTTCTTGCTGTAGGGTTTTTGCGGTGTGGAAGTCGTGGCAGGATGCCCTGACAGGTCTGCATCTAATCCATGGAACTCAATGGCCTTCTCTTGGCTAGTAGAATGGTCCGATATCTTTCGACGGTCTATTTCTCTACATCGTCAACCCTTCAGCAATCACAAAACCGAGAGGTTCACGAACACAACTTTAAATCTCTATTGACTATCCGCAGCACTATTTCATCAATAGTTGAATGGAGTAGGATTGTTACTTCATGGCCAAAAGACAAAACCCTAAACCCTAAACCCTAAACCCTAGCTCTGGACTCTAGTCCTCTGATGGGCTACTCTTCGCCGGCGTACCTCTCAAAACCATGATATGGTCCTTTTGAAAGCCCTCCTTTACGACAAATGGCACCCCTAAAAAGCCTTAGAAAGCCTTAGAAGTCCCTCATAATATCGGCTTAACGCCATAATATAAGCATCACTTTCTTTGAGCAATTCGCGTCGAAGCCGGGGGGCATGGCACGAAGCTTCCGATCTGATTCAGCAAAGCGATCAGCGCCACAGACCTTCCAAAGGACTCCACCACCCTAAACCCTACCTTAAGAACCCAAAACCCTACTTTTTTGTAGGGTCCCTATGAATCCCATATTAGGGTGTATAATAAGAGCCTACAAAAAAGTGGGTTTGGGGTTCTGAAGCTAAACCCTAAACCCTTTCATGGTTTAGGGGCTCGACTTCCTTGAAAGTAGCGCCTGTTTGTCACAGACCCTACTATTGGGGCTCAGTTGGTGTCCACTGCTTTTTTTGAGGCTCTCACATGCCCGTTGAGGTGCGTTGTAGTGCGGCTACATCGGAACAATAAGGGCTGACTATAACTAGCTCTTGGATCCATGGATCTCTCTCTCTCTCCCTCTCTCTCCCTCTCCTCCCCCTCTCTTTCTCTCTCTCTCTCTCTCTCTCTCTCCCTCTCTTCCTTCTCTCTCTCTCTCTCTCTCTCTCTTTGAATTTGAGAATGAACGGGTAGCAGATTACTGCTCCCGGAACTACCCATACCGAGAGACTCCAGTACCTAAAATATTGTTGAGGGATCCTTCATCTGATTTGAGGTATATGGGTAGCTCTGGAAATTAGGTCGCACCCTTGTAAAAAAAGGACCCTAAAAGGGACCCTACTTTGGAGAACTACCCTTTCAGGGTTCCGAAAATAGGCGACCCAATTTTAGTACCCCAAATAGTAGGATCCTGATTGTAAGGATCCCAATATAAAGTACCCCTTATTTTCGGAAACTCCTATTTAGCCTCAAACTAACCCCAAACCCTAAACCCTAAAAAAGGACCGTCTTTTTCGAAGCCTAGGCCCTGCACCGATGAATCGTGCAGGGGGCCGTACCGGAACACTGTGGATCCGGCTTCTCGGGGGACCTGGCCTAGGTACCTCCTGTTCTGAAAGCGGTCTAGGGCTTAGGAGTTAGGGTGTAAACCCGACACCCTAAACCCTGAAAGCTTGAGCTTCCGAACGTGGGCTTGAGCATCTGCAACCACACCTTTTCATGCTGTTCCCGCAACAGTCGCAACAGCGCTTTCTCTTTCGATGCCCTGGACACACCAGGGCATCGCTCAGCCAGGGTTTGAGGGACATGCTGGACGCGTGCAAACTACCACAGGGCTTCGATCTGTCGGATGCATGTAAAAAATTCTTTTGAGCCGTCCTTAACTTCACCTCAAACCCCTCAGAACTTCGTTGAATACATATGGAAGTTTCCAAAAATTAGGGTACCTTATCTTGGGGGTCCTTACAATAAGGATCCTATTATTTAGGGTACTATATTAGGGTCCCCTATTCTCGGAAACCCCCATCATCGTTGCAGCATGATCCGCGGAAACATCGGCCAAGGCCGGCTGTACACTGTGCACGGGGGTGGTTTCCGCGTTCCATCCTCAGCTTCGGACTTGCCATACCCAGAGACTCCAAAACCCCTTAATTAAGGAATATACCTTAAATTATAATAGGACCCCTAATATGATTTAAGGTATATTCCTTAATTAAGGGGTTTTGGAGTCTCTGGGGAGGAGGGTCGGAGCTCTCAGTTTAGGGTTTAGGGTTCAGTATATATTCCTCAGTTTAGGGCTTAGGGTCTAGAATATATTCCTCAGTTTAAGGTTTAGGGTTTCGTAGAAATTCCCTCAGTTCAGGGTTTAGGGTTTAGCTTCTGTTTAAGCTTATATGAGCTCGTGGCTGAGTCTTGGGCCACGAGGCTGCTGGGACCTCAGTAAAAGGAGGCGGCGGCAGCGCAAAGCCGCTCTCTGTTGATGTCCTGGGTTGGAGTTTTGGGGCCCCCGTAACAGGATTTATGAATAGGTACCTCTATATAGGAAGCATATAGGGGAATTCAAAAGTTTCCCAAAGTGCCACCTGGTGTCAGGGTGCTGGAGAGAGGTGATGAGAGAGCAACTGGCAGCGGCTGAGTCGTCTGTCATACCCAGATAATTCCGACCGCCACTCTCCGCCCACCACTCATTGCCCGGATGTGCATTCCCATCCCAGGCATACATGGCCACCAAGAGCCGGCCCTGCACAGGCTCTGCAAAGCCAGTCTGCGTGGCAATCACCTGATAGGGTTGCACTCTCAGGGTCTATCATCTGGGTATCGCTGCCGAGTTGTCTTCAAGGTTGTCGTGTCTGCCATCATGAAGGTCGTGCAGGCTACTTGTTGAACGGCTCTTGGTTACCGGCTGCGACTTGCTACATCCACTGATGCTAGCAGCAGCAGCACCAGCAGCAGCAGCACCAGCATCCGTACGGCACTCCCACCGGCACCACCACGGCCACCACCACCACCACCACCACCACCACCACCACCACCACTGCCACCACCATCACCAAGATGACGACTACTCCTATTTCTATTATTGCTACTGCTGCTGCTGCACTGCTGCTACTAATACCACTACTACTCCTGTTGCTATTGCTGCCACTGCGAAGACGACCACTTCTACCCTTGCCAGACCACCTAACAATCTTTAATGCTGAGTGCTATGTCTTGAACCCCATACAGCTTCTTGCCGTACTGTCAGCAATGGTATTCTTGTCCCTTGAAGAAGTCGCAGAATCAGTTTTCAATTCACTGAAGGAAACTGAGTACAACATCCCTATACCCCGTACAAACCTATGGCACGGATCCACTCGCAACCCATGTACTTCGTGCATGCAAAAGTGGTTGCTGGAAGAATTTGTCAGTCTTGAAACGCCTTTCTGAGTTTTTGCCAGACTTGTTTTACGGTGTCGTTCATCAGCAGTGCGTTTGTTTGCCCCTGCCCCTGGCCCTACCTGAATGCCACGTGCCGCACCCGCAGAAACCACAGAGTCCGGAACGGCGCTCGGGAAGAAGGAGAAGTCCAACACATCAATGCCCTGGAGTTTATTGGGTTTAGGGCTGTTTGAAGGCTGCGTCAGAAATACTGAACCCCAGTCTTATTGTAACGCTCCTGAACAGGGGCCCGCCACCTTCAAGAGACCCGTTTACCGCCAAGGCCCCGGGAGCTTTGGCTGTAGGGCGGAACTCGGATCCCAGAACTTGTCGTTCAATACCCCACCAAAGCAGTCGAACTCGACACCGTCGCTTCTGTGTAATGGCCACTATAAGGCCCTCATACTTTTCATACAGCTGGAGAATACTACAGAGTATTTTTCCAGAGCCGTAACTAAATTGATAAGGCCCCATATTACGGTTGATCAGATGAATCCTGCATTACCTTAAGGACCCTAAACCATGGGAACTATGGCATATCCCGTATTATGGGTCATGCAGGAGTTACACCATCAACCGTATCCTGAGCCCCCTCGAGGATGCACTGACCTCAAGGTGCTCCTCACTGAGGATCCTCTCATAGACCCTGTACATCAAAGGCTCCTGCAGTTTAGGGTTTAGGAACCCTAAACCCTAAACCATTTTGGAAGGTGCCTTTAACTGGGCTTTGAAGCAACCAGGGAGAAAAAAGTATAGACTTGTGTTTTATAATGGCTCCTTTAAGGAACAGGTCCCAAAAAAAAGTATTAAAGTATGGTACTCCAAACCCTAAACCCCTAGACCCTAAACCCCTAAACCCTAAATTCTAACCCCCCTACACCCCTAAACCCCTAAACCTAGGGTTTTGGAACCCCAAACCCCAAAACCATTTTTGAAGGTGCCTTTAATGGTCAGATCCGGGTGTGGGGATGAAAGTTCAGGCTTTTTGGGATATCTTGTGGAAGAGTTTTTCGTAAGGAGCCATTAGGGTTCAGGCTTTTTGGGATATCTTGTGGAACAGTTTTCATAAGGAGCCATTAGGGTTCAGGCTTTGGGGGATGTCTTGTAGTATAGTTATCATAAGAACAGTTTTCATAAGGAGCCATACGGGTTCAGGCTTTGGGGAGATCTTGTAGTATAGTTGTCATAGGGAACTAGAAGGAATGGTATTACAAATTGTTCAGGTTCCTATGTTATGCCCAGAGCTCTTGGAACGCTCTTGCGACTAGCATACGGTTCACTGCAATCTGAAACACGAGGAGCAAGACCAAGAGCTCAATTCACAAACAACAATAATAACTTGGCTGACTTCTGAACCCCTCCTAAAAGTTAAACTTTTAGCTCCCTTATCATAGTTCATATAGAAGCCCAAAAAGTTAAAGTCCTAAGACCAAGCAATGGTAAGGCTTTCCCGAGGACGACGGCTGCAATGATGATGGATGGCAAGCACAAGCCCAGAGACTCCAAAACCCCTTAATTAAGGAATATACCTTAAATTATAATAGGATGCCGAATATGATTAAAGGTATATTCCTTAATTAAGGGGTTTTGGAGTCTCTGGGAGGGCCACAAGGGGGCCTTCGCAACTGGAATAGGGCTTGGGGCTGTAGAATGCTTTCTCGTATATCATGGTTCCCTCAAGCATAACATGACAAAATATTCAAAACTCTATCCCTAAACCCTACACCCTAAGCCTCGAAAGCCTCGATAGTAAAAAGCTATCCCAAGCCAATGTGAAGCCCTCGAGGCCATTCAGTATGGGATTGGTTTGGGGTTTAGGCTTAAGGGGTTTAGGGTTTGGGGGTTTAGGGTTGAGAGGTTTAGGGTTTTCCGTATCTCTACCACTAGCATTGCCAGTGGCCTTTATAGCAATTATCAGCAATCTCATTGCCTACATGAGCTGCCACTGCGAACCTGTTCTGGAGCATTTTAACCCTGTCGTCTGTAAAGGCTGCTGGGACCTTCCAAAATCCACATACACACCAAGAATGAGACCTGCTAAAACTCTCCTAGATCCGTGTACAACCCCACTGCAAACCCTCTTCAGCCTTAGCAGTCAGACAGGACTTCTACGGGAACCCATTGAAGAAGGTCTCTTTAGTGGTCTTGATTGCGGGCCTCTATGAGGGAGAACCCTGTCACGGTGGTATAACCTTCTAGCATCCCCATTAAACCCTAAACCCTCAACCCTAAACCCTCAACCCTAAACCCTAAACCCTAAACCCTCAACCCTCAACCCTCAACCCTATATTAAAAAAAGCCTTCTAGTCCTGTATCGGACCTTCGCCCCGAAGCCGTAAATTCCGATGAAAGGAGCTATGCCATTTAGGGTTTAGGGTTTAGGGTTTAGGGTTTAGGGTTTAGGGTTTAGGGTTTAGGGTTACGGTTTAGGGTTTAGGGTTTAGGGTTTAGGGTTTAGGGTGCTAGCAGCCTTGTAACACGCTCTTAAGCCCGGTACTTGGAGGATCATGGGACTTAGTAAGTGAGGTTATAAGTCCCTTAATTGGGGTTATAAGTATAGTTACCCTAGTCAAAACCCTACTTACTAAGTCCCATGATCCTCCAAGTATAGGATCCAAAAGAAACCCTGGTCCTTTAACACAACCCCGCTCTTAAGGGGTTTGAGGCTTCCTATATAGTAGGATCCATATTATGACTTAAGTGGTCTAAGGCTTCAGATATTGTAGGATCCAAAAGAAACTCTGGTGCTTTAACACAACTTGGAGGATCATGGGACTTAGTAAGTAAGGTTATAGGGTTATAAGTAATTATACGGCCAGTTACCTTATTTATAACCTGAGTTACTAAGTCCAATGAACCTCTAAGAACCCCGGTCCTGCACAGGATCGATCCACCAGGCTCCCAGTCCAAGACCTTTCACACGCGCATGGGCGCCCAATGGATGGCCTGTGCTCAGTGGCTTTAGGGCTCTGTAAGGTCTACGAGGTCTGTTTTTCTTTTGGGGTTCCATAAGTGTTGGGTTTTTGGGTTCCGGGGGTTTTCTACGACGGTGTCTTAGGGATCTGATAAGTGTTTGGGGGTTTGGCGCTCAGGGTTTAGGGCTCGTAGGGTGGATGGCTTGTTGCCTGTAGGGTTTAATGTTTGGGCTTGGGGTTCAGTTTCTATGGCTGCGATGTGGCCTAATGACGCTCCGCGTGTTGTGGATGGTAAGCATACGGGCCTCAAGAAAAGAAAAGGCAAGCATATTCATAGTAATCGTAACCGCGGTAGTGATAAACATAGCCATAGCGTCAGCAAGAACACAAGCAATATAAACATTATCAGTAGTGACAACAGGGAAAGACATGGACCATGCAATAAGTATTAAATCAGAAACAACTAGCAACTAGCAACAACTAATAAGTACTGTAACAAGTAGTAACGAACCACCAAGAGCGACGGGTATTCAGTAACAGGTATCGACAACAGTGACACTAGTAGTCACTAGCGGTTGCAGCAATGACAGGCACATTGACAATGACAATGATCACGGTAGTGACGACATATGATAAGAACCGTCATCATACTACTGTACTGGTAGTGCTTTTGCTAAGTTAAGGCAGGGGTGCGAGGGGTGGGGGCGGGGGCTGGCTTTGGTGGTCAGAGAGTGTCGTGATGTAATCTTTAGCAAAACACCTCAGATGCCCATACGAGCGGCACAAAGGCTCTGTGGGCATCCAAAGTGGGTGGAATGGTCTGTTACGAGAAAGTACAGAAAGTACTTGGGGCTTTTGAGAGAAGACTTGTGTCATTGCTGTTGTTGTTGCGGCTGAAGGCAACGATGATGCACGTGATGCAAGCATCATCCTGCCAACACCAGTCAGCAATACCGGTAAACAGAAGTGATGCGAACACAGATTAGATAGTGATGGCTACCGCCATGGTGGCAACTTGAACTACCATGAGTGCCCGTCATACCATCGGCATCACCAAAATTATCGCGATCATTATCACCATCGCCGGCGTAATCATCATCTCGAGTGAGTGTGTGTGTGTGTGTGTGTGTGTGTGCGGGTGTGTGTGTGTGTGTGGGTGTGTGTGCGTGTGCGTGTGTGTGTGTGTGTCTGTGCTCCACTGTCCTGTCGATGTCCAGGCAAACACACCCCAGGCATGACGTGAGCTCTGCTGGTGACGAGAAACTCCTAACGCGAACTCGGGCTACAACGCCCCAAAGCCTGAGAGCCCCCCAAACAAAACGTAACAGGGTTTTGGCGTAGGAGTCTCACACATCTTGACATACGGCACGCAATCGAAAAGACCTGCGGAGCCGTGAATCCCACCAACATATGGGTTCTCTAAATTAGGGGCCTCTTTTAGGTCCCCAAAATAATACGGCATCCTTGGAGAAAAAAGAACGACCCTCATTTAGAGAACTACTCATATAGCACCCTTCTAGATATAAACTCTATGGCAACCCTCATAGATCCCTTTAAAGAACCCTAGAAAAAGGACCCTATTTTTGAGAACTACCTAAACCCTAAACCCTAAACCCTAAACCCTAAACCCTAAACCCTAAACCCTAAACCCATATCCCCAGGCCTTCAGTTTGTGCGCGATGTCGCAGACCCCGCTCGCTAGCGTACAGCAAGAATGGGCGCACCGTGTGGCGGATCCGCAGTTGGTAGATCTCCTGGGGATCTTGCCAAGGGATCTAAATTCTTAAGTTACCATAATAGGGATCTATAGTTAAGGGATCTAAATTAAGCTGCTATAATCGGGATCTATAGTTCAGGGATTGAAGTTAAGCTACCATAATGATAAGGATCTATAGTGAACCCTCAAAAACCTTCGCTTTTGTGGAGGTAGGGCTTGGAGTTGAATGAGCCCTTCGCTGCGTCGCCCCGCTTCCTCGCAGTCTCTGAAGTCCAAGTTCAAAACCTTCGAAGTCCCGAAGCCCTAACGTAGGGGCCTTCATAATTAGAATGGGGGTTCGGGGGTTCCTTCAAAGAGTTCCTTAAAGGGTTCTATCAGGGCTACTATAAGGGTTCCATAAGATAGGGGTCTTAATCATTAGAGTAGGGTTTTGGGCCCATGGTGCTATACTCAAAATAAGGAACACCCAAAATAGTATAGGTAATTATTAAGGCCGATAAATTACACTCTAAGCCCTTAATTTCCCAAGCTCCTGAACCCTACGGTCCCTAAACGCCACTTTTTCAGGCCCTAGAATGGGAGTAATACTTCGGAAAGGGTTTTGTGGTATATTTACACAGTGAGCATGATATGGAACCCTTAAGGAATAGTGTTACAAAGTATTCATTCCCACTATCGTAGCCGAGTCTCCTTGTCAAGGTACTTTGGCGTGTCTGCTGGCTTCGAGACCGCTCCACCGTAGTAGTGCTCCATGCAGGACCTACGCAGAGACTCCATCGTGTCTCAAGTAGGAACTACGGTTAGGGCCTGGTCGCTGCAGGGGCTTCATTCGTCAATTCTGCTCGAGACCCCAAATACCCTAAACTGTGACATAAACCCTAAGCCCTAAATCCTAAGCCCCAAACCCTAAGCCCTTTCAGTATTTCAGACCTCCAGAAGTTACCCAAAGGTTTCTTCATTGGATTTAAGGACTGTCTCGCCTGCCTTGAGCTAAGCGATAATGGAGGCTCTGGGCACAATCGTCGGGGGACCTGGCCCTGAGGCTTAATAGTTACAATAGCCCCCCCCCCCCCCCCCCCCNNGGTTCAGGGTGTAGGGCTTAGGGTTAAGGGTCAGCTCCTATTTCCGGGAACCCAACCCCAACAACCGAAAGCCCAAAATCCACCGAACTGTCACCCGAAAGCCCTAAAAACTCTAAACTCAGTCGCCATAGCAAAACAACGAGAAACAACAGTCCCGTCGGGCACATATTATGATACTCTACTCTACTCCTTTTAGAAGGTGAGCAAAAGCAAACTATTCTTTGGAGATCCCCATAGAAGGAACCCATAAGTCTAATCAAGGGAACAGGAAACAGCGTTTTAGATATCCAAAACCCAAAACCCTTAGCCCCAAACCCCAAACAAGGGTCTGAATAGTTAGAATAGGGCACCCCCCCCCCCCCCAACATAATCTTGGTACTTATTTCGGCCCCTACGTCAAACCCAGGGGCCTGCAATACGTCCGCTTTCTCCAGCCAGTTTTCTCCGTCCAAGCTTCCTGGCTCCTGGGGTGTTCAAGAGCACAATAAATTTTAATATACTCTGTATATATATAAATATACATATATATATATATACATATTTATATTTAGACATGCATGTATTATACTATAGTCTACTCTAACTTACCCTGATAAAATACGATAGTTGCAGTATGTAAAGGGTCTTGGATCGGAGTCTTAGGGCGTCTCAATTGGGTTTACAAGTTAGACAGCTTTGAAAGGCTGTTAGGGCCCCAAAACAGCACATAAGCAAAACTTAGGATAGGGATATCCCATATAAACCCCCTTATAATGAAGCCCATTATGGCCTTGTTGGGTTCCTAAGCGGTTGGAATAGCTGTTCCGAAGCTCTCTTCGACGGCTTTCGGTGGTTTCCAGGGCTCGGGCTAAGACATCCAGATCTTCGGTGCTTCACCTCTGCCACGGTTTAGGGGTTTGGGTTTAAGGGTTTTGGGGTTTAGAGTATTCCTGATACCCCACGAAAAAACTGTCTGCAGGTCTTAGAGCGTGTTGTTGTCTTTCATAGGGTTTATCGGGGTTTACAGGGCTGTAAGGATTCATGAAGAGTTTATCCATATTATGCGTTTTTCATGGTGTTTTATGGGACTGTATGAGGTTAATCAGGCTTCGCAAAGGCTTTAAACTTTATATACGGCCAAGGCAATTCAACCCAACAAAGAGGAAAGTGCAACCGAGATACCCCTCTAGAGTCCCGAAGCCACACACACGCACACCCCAAGAATGCACAGTAATCCAAAGCCTACCTCAATAAGACACGCCAGCAAGTGGGAACCTGAGTTTAGGATGATTCGTGTTGGGATTCCTTGAACCCTAAACCCTATACCTTAGGGTCATGAGGACAATGATGTTTCCGACTTTCTGGCTTCTACTCCAGGGCTCTTCGGGTGTACCTGAACCCAAAATAAGCTGCCTCTTTAGGGACCTATATGGGTAGTTCTCTAAATTAGGGTCCCTTTTCGGGTCCCCAATGTCGTACGGCACCCTTATAAAAAGGACCCTAAAGGGGGACCCTAAATTAGAGAGTTACCCATCATTTTAACTAAGGAGCCCCATAAAGCCCGGTGTCGGTTTCTTAGGGTCCGGGAAGGGGTTGGGGTTTAGGGCAGTGGGGCCTTCGCTTGCACCAGCCGCAATCAGCTCCAATCCGATGAAATCGGAGCTCCTCCGTGTCCGCCTGAGCATCGTTGTCGGGTTTAGGCTGTTAGGCGGCGAAACTTTCAAACCTAAACTTGCACCCTTAACCCTAAACCAGCGCCAGAAGCAACAAACCCAAAACCCCAAAACCCCCTCAAACCCCCCAAAACGCCCAAAACCCCAAACCCGCAAAACCCCAAAACCCCAAACCGCCAAAACCCCAAACCCGAAACCCCAAAATCCTAAAACCCCTACACCCCAAAACCCCCAAACCCGAAACTCGAAGCCCCAATATACCCCAGAACCCTAGTCTAATTATTAATCTCCCTAAATGGAATCCGATTATGGATCCCCTACCCAGACCCCCAAAAAGGATCTAAAAAATAGATCCCCTAATTAGGGACCCTAACTACTAAAGGGTACTTTATAGGAACCCCCTTAGGGGATCTATTGTTTAGATCCTTTTTGGGGGTTTGGGTATAGAGCCCTAAACCCTAAACCCTAAACCCCTAAACCCTAAACCCTAAACCCTAAACCCTAAACCCTAAAAGGATCCCTTTAAAGGAGGATCCTCAGCTCAAAACTCCAAGCCCCCAAGTCCCCACGCCTAAAGTCAACCTGGACCTGCCAGAAAAACTACTTTTTTTGTAGGGTTCCCATGAATTCTGTCTTATTTTGTCAGGTTCCCATGAGTTTTTTGTCTTTTTTGTGAGGTTCCCGTTAATTTTTGATCTTTTCGTAGGGTTTCCATGAATTCTGTCTTTTTTTGTAGGGTTCCCATGAAGTTTTGTCTGTTTTGGTGGGGCTTCCCCTTAACTCCATATTGCGGTTTATCATACGAACCCACCTTTTTGTTATAGTGCCCCCCACTAATTCTGTGTTACGGTTTATAGGTAAAACTGTACGAAGTAGGTCATGGTAGTAGAAGGAACTCCTACTTGGAGGGTCGGGGGACTTGGTAAATGGTTATTTTATAGACTTATAAGAACTATAACCCCAATTAGGGTCCCTTTTAGGGTACTTATAAGTCTACTTATTACCTACTTACTAAGTCTCCCGACCCTCCAAGTACAGTGTCTGCCTGAGCATCAGCGAGGGTGCCGAAGCGCAAGCCGTAGAACTCTTCCCAAGCTTCTGTGATGGGGCCCGGCGTCTTTGTCTCACCTCCGGTTCAGGGTTTAGGGTTTTTAGGGCTTGGGGTTTAGGGGTTTAGGGGTTTAGGGTTTAAGGGCTCCGGGGTTTAGGTTTAGATTTCTAAGGCTTCAATCTTGAAGGTTCGGAGTTTGAGAATGTACAAGTAGGGTGATTGCTCGGGATTCCTGCGCGTCGGCAAACGCAAGGTTTGGGTTTTGGCTTTCGGCAAGATTTGAAATCTGCAAGTGGTACGTGCTTCGGGATTTCATGTTTGTGAATCGTACCCATCGAAGCAGGTATTCAGGTTTCTGAATAGTACCTATCGCGGCTGGGCTGAATCTTAATCCAACATTCTGGACGCTTTTGTATGATGTCCTGCTCTCGCCACTTTTCCTCGAAGTCGTTAAAATGCAGTCCTGTGCATGCCTACCGAAGTCACTGTGCGCCGTGCGCTCTCTCTTTCTCTCTCTCTCTCTCTGTTTGTCTGTCTGTCTGTCTGTGATCAGCTCAGACCTTAGACGACCATAAACCCTGCAAGCCTAAACTCTAAGCTTATTAAACCCGAAAGCTTAAGCCCTAAACCCCGAAGCCTAAACCCTAAACCCTGAACCCTAAACCCTGAACCCTAAACCCCCCTGATTTGTTTGTGCTGCCACTGGTGATCAGCCTCCTGCTGCCCCTGCTTTTTTAGGGGCCTTAAACCCTAAACCCCCAAATCC
>CAJNDV010016725.1:59299-71050 GCA_905221635.1 Symbiodinium sp. CCMP2456 | reverse complement strand
TAAACCTTGAACCTTCAACCCTAAACCCTAAACCTTAAACCCCTGAGCCCTAAACCTTAAACCTTAAACCCTAAACCCTAAACCCTAAATCCTAAACCCCTAAATCCTAAACCCTAAACCCTAAAACAACTAAACCCTAAACCCTGAACCCTAAACCGTGAACCCCCGAACACTTGGCACCGGGCAGGTGCTCGGATCGCTGAAGAGCGAGTTGCTGCGGAGCCGCTCGTGCATCTTCGTGATCTCCATCATGCCAGGTCTGGGATCAGAAGGATTTTCGGTTCAGGGTTTAGGGTTTCTGTTTTAGGTTTAGGGTTTAGGGTTTAGGGTTTAGGGTTTTGGTTTAGGGCTTCGGGTTAGAGGGCTCTGCCTTTAAAGGGTAGGGCGCCTTTAAGGTATAGGGTTCCTTTAAAGGGGGTGCGATAGAGGGCCCCTTTAAGGGGTAGGGTTGAGGGTCTTGATCTTCGTCAGGGGAAGCCTCAAGGATTCTAGAACTTCTCGCGCTTCTAGAGCTTAGGGTTTAGGGCTAAAGCCTAAACCCTATAAACCCTAAACCCGTCTTACGGTTGATGGACAAAATCCTGCATGACCTTATATACCTAAACTATGGGATTTATGGTACTATACTATATTTGGGTCATGCAGAATTTTGTCCATCAACAGTATCCCTCGGCTCACATCACCTTCAGTGATAGCCATCATGCCGGAGTGTTTGGGATATCCACTTTTCGGGGCATCCGAGTGGGCCATCTCGCCCTCCTCCCACACAACTCCGGGCGGCTTCTATGCTCGCACGATCCAGGACCATCCTCCAAGACCGGATGGCAATCCACTCGGTTTAGGGTTTAGGGTTTAGGATTTAGGGTTTAGGGTTTAGGGTCGTTCTCGACGTTGTAGCCAGGAGTAGGCCACCCAGGGTTTAAGGGTTCAGGGTTTAGGGCGCTAAGACCCTGGCCCCGGACCGAACCCACTACCGGAGCCCCAAAAGCCCCAAAGCCCGAATCCTTGAACACCGAAACCCCTCTTCTTTCGGGCTTTAAGTGAACAGAGAGGCTTGGGATATAGCATATATAATAGTGGTTTTGGGTTTAGGGTTTAGGGTTTAGGGTTTAGGGTTTAGGGTTTAGGGTTTAGGGAATAGAATAGTGTGTGTATATATGTAGATACATACAGTAGGTAGTATAAGTGAATTAAAGTAGATAGTGCGTAGTACATAGTCGATAGAACAGTACCATAAGGATTATGGGGTGTAGGGTTGCGTGTAGCATCGTGCGGTTCTGGCACAGTGTAGTATAGTATGGTACAGAAAAAGTCTAGCGCAGTGTTGTATAGCATAAAAACGGAAGGGGCAATGAAGGAACATATTTTTATGGGTAGTTCTCTAAATTAGGGTCCCCCTCGGGGTCCTTTTTATCTTTTTATAAGGGTGCCGTACTATATTACCTAAAAGGGACCCTAATTTAGAGAACTACCCATCCCCAAACCCTAAACCCTAAACCCTAAACCCTCAACCCTCAACCCTCAACCCTAAACCCTAAACCCTAAACCCTAAGCCCTAAACTCATCAGACCCCTGAGTTAAAAGCACCGGGAGCCGTACAGGAAGACCAGGATCGCTCCTTCGTGGCGCACCACACCGGAGAATTGGTTCGAGCCCTGGCACAAAGTTTGTGTTTAGGGTTTAGGGTTTAGGGTTTAGGGTTTAGGGTTTTGGGGTTCAGTGCTTAAGGGTTTAGGGTTTAGGGGGTTCTGCGATAGATCCTTTAGGAAGGTTTGTAAAGGTTGCTGTCTTCGAAGTTGCAAGGGTTGTGCTGTAAGGGTTCTACGGCTGATGATTTAAATCCTGCACTACCCATAATAAGGAAATATACCATAATTCCAAACAGTTTAGGGTCTTTATATTAAGGTAATGCAGGATCTATATCATCAACATTATGTGCAGTGTGGCGCACTGTACATTCGACGTCAGGATTCCGGAACCGGGGCTAGGAGTTTGAGGATTCCGGGGCGGGCAAAGTAGGTGTCAGAGTTTCGCAGGTGTAAAACGGTTCAAAGTAGGGGCCTTGATAATTAGGATAGGATTTTGGAGGTACGTTATATCATAACCATAATAAAAAAAACCCAAAATAGTATAGGAAATTCTTATAAGGCCCCTATTGTATCCGCCTGTGGTTCGAGTGTACTGTAAGGAAGGGATGCTGCTAGGCTTCCTGAATCGCGATGGTTCCGTGGTTTCGGATGCAAGGATAAGGCGGTTTAGCTCTGAGGTCATTTGTAAGCATTGGGGAGAAGGGAGGAACCTAGGAAACCCTAAACCCTAAACCCTCAACCCAAAAAGAAAACCCCAATCCAGACACTGGAACCCTGGCTCCATGCAGGGTTGGGCAGGGTTGGGTTTGGGTTTAGGGGTTTAAGGGTTAGGTTTGGGGGTTTAGGGTTTAGGGGTTTAGGGGTTTAGGGGTTTGGGATCTAGTGCTTCGGGTAGAGTTCGCCGCCCAAACAGGAGCCTAAACCCTAAGTAACCCTGAAAGCTCAAAGTCAAAACCTACAGTCTCCATTGTAGCTCCTTCTTTGGGTTAGGGTTTAGGGTGAACGGTTTAGGGTTTACCTATGGTTATTTTACAGGAACCTAAATCAAAAAAAAACGTAACAAAAAATCGGAACTACAACAATGGAGACTGCCGGCAGAGCCTCGATGTATTCCAGGAGGAGTTCAATGAGGTCATAGTTGATTCGAGAGTGGTCCTCGAATGGCATCAATTGTAATAACCAGTCCAACAGCACTAGTTGTGATACTTTCTAGGGTCGTGTGCGCTGAAATACTGACAAACCCTAAACCCCAAACCCTAAACCCTAAACCCCAAACCCTAAACCCTAAACCCTAAACCCTAAACCCTAAACCCTAAACCCTAAACCCCAAGCCCTAAACCCGAACCTATTCCGTTTATCAAGGCCCTTGAACGGTGAGTGGAGGGCCGGGGTTTGAGGCTTCCTCCACCCCCTTGGACCCTGCACCCAAAAGCCCCTGATATAGGGTTTAGGGTTTAGGGTTTAGGGTTTAGGGTTTAGGGTTTAGGGTTTAGTGATATAGGGGCCTTAATTCGAATAGGGTTTGGGGGCCCATTATACTATACCTGCAATAAAGGATTCCCAGAATACTGTTGGTGATATAAATCCTGCAGTACCTATGGACATGATGGTATATTCCTTACTCTAGGTAATGCAAGATCGATATCATCAACCGAACACTGTAAAGAACACACCAAACACCGACACGTTAACCCTGAAGCCCTGAACCTTATAGCAAGCCCCAAAGTAGACCCTCAAAGCCTTAAGCCGTAAACCTCAACCCTTCAGTGCTGCAGCTATATATTGAGAAACCCTGAGCACAACATTGTTACCTGTCACTCATTTTAGAGCCCAGTATTATGGGCTTCAGGTCGCATCATTGCTGCGGAACTTCTGGGTGGAGGGCCTGCCAGGCTGCTGACTCTCATATGACTGAGGCCCGCGGCCATGTAGGACAAAGCTCTCATTGTCTCAGCCTGACGAGCAGAGTGGTAGGCGTAAAGATTCATGTGGTCATAAGTTATCAGTGCATCCTAATTTAACGAGGGCTGCAATCTTTTCTGGCTAGACTGGCCTTACTTATCTCCTCTGCTTACAAGTACCCACGATCCACCAAGTAAGAAACCCTGCTGTCGGGTCCTCCTCCATACACACCGTGTCAAAAACAAGCTTCCTAGAATTGTGCTTTGGTTGAGCATCTGTACAGGCACGGCCTCATAGACGTCCGGATCACACATCTCGGCTTCATCGTCACAGCCTTGGCCACAAAACAACAACGGAATCTCAGGATTAAGGCTCGATGAACCGCAGCACCTTTACCATAGGCAAACATCCGACGACTTCTTCATTTGGGTCTTCTGGCTCGAACAGGGCTTGGATGGGCTCGGGGGCGCTTGATAGTACAATGGAGGAACTACAAGGGGAGATCCTGTCCCCAAACATTCAAGACCCCTGTAGTGGATTCGAACCCCGAGCCCTCATGGAGCTTCAGGAAACCCAGGCCTGGAGCAAGCTTCCTCCCGATCGTACGCCTCAGGACCGTCTGAATGAATTGACCGATGGGCGTTGTTGATGTGTTCCCAAGTTGATGTGTTGCAAAGAAACCGAACGATTTCCGGAGCTCACCATTTGATGATTTAAGGTTTAGGGTTTAGTGTTGTAAGTTATACTCACCATTTAAGGTTAAGGGCTTAGTGTTATACTAAACGAAGACAGATCAAACGACCTCGTTAATGGAGGGGCCTTAATAATTAGAATAGAGTTTTGGGGCCCATTATACGTACATTTACTTACAATAAGGAACCCCCAAAATAGAAAAGGTAAGTATTTAGGCCCCTACATTAGACTAAACGAAGACAGATCAAAGAACCTCATGACAGGAACCTTGGGGCCCTGCCCCACTCCTCCTCTTCGTCGATGTAGGCCGTGAGGGTCTGGGTCTTGCCTTTATCACCGGATACCTGCAACGGGGAGAATGATTGGGTCTACGGACCCTTAACCCTAAATCCTAAACCTTAAGCCTCAAGCCCTAAACCCTAAGCCCTAAACCCTAAACGGTAGGGCCCTAAACCCTAAACCCCCAAACCCAAAGCCCCAAAGCCCCAAACCGGTAGTAGCCTGTCCCATCCGACACGGCCACAAGATGAGCCACAGGGATCCTTCGGCCCCGGTACTGTAGGGGCCTTTATAATCAGAATAGGGTTTTGGGGTATGTTATACAATAAGTAAATTAAGAAGCCCTCAAAGTAGTGTAGGTAATTATGTAGGCTTCTATATTTTTATATTATATGCGATTGTTGATCACAGGTTGGCACTCAGCTAAAGATTCCAAAAAGCTTACAGTAGAAGCCAGAAAGTTGGAAAATCGATATCCTCATGCCCCGGGATCCTAGCACTAAACCTATGTTCCAACTTTCCGGGATTCGCTGTAAACCCTAAACTCCGAACCCTGAACCCCTAAACCCTTACCCCTAAACCCCTTAACTATTCACTTGCGCTGTCCCATCGTCGGCTCGCCAAACACAGATTTTGATGTTGGCACCAGGTCTACTTATCCACGGCTTACAGTTTTCTGTTGTCAAGGCTCAGGCAGCGGTTCAGAATGGAAACCAAATCGTAAACAAGACGTTTAGGGTCCCTCTTGGGGTCCTTTTTACTAAGAGTGCCGTACGATGTTGGGGACCCCCAAAAAAACGACCCTAATTTAGAGAAGTGCCTATGTGCGGGCTAGAGACTATCTAGAATCTAGAATCAAAGCGCGGTCGCACGCATGGAAATGGGCACAGAGCAACAAGCCGGCCATACATGGATTCGAGTTTAGGGCTCTGAGGCCTAGGTTTCCTTAGACCGAAATGCCTAAAACCGACACATGAAAGCCCTAAACAGACTTGTGTACTCTAGACGCTTCAACAAGTACACGCATGTTCCACTTCTAGTCTCTTTATAGACATTCATGGTCATATTACAATACACTACACCCCGAGATCCTAAATTCCGACCTTGAACTGCCATAACCTACTTTTTTGGTAGGTCCTTATTATAAACCCTAAATAGAATTTATAGGGACCCTACACAAAAGCAGGTTTTGGTAGTTTGAGGGATAGATTAAGGTCTCAGATATTGCAGGACCATCTTGAACCCTTCTAGATTCCTCAAGGGATCCCCTCAAAGGAACCCAGTTCTAGATAATCAGTATCATGTACTACATATGATGTACTGTAATATACTATAAAGATACAACATAATGTACTATAATGTACTACAAGGTATTATGATGTACTATAACATGATGCACTATAATGTACTACAAAGTATTATAATGTACTATAACATGATGTACTATAATGGACTACAAGGTATTATAAGGTACCATAACATAATGCACTATAATGTACTACAAGGTATTATAATGTACTATAACATGATGTACTTTACTGGACTACAGGGTATTATAATGTACTATAACATGTTCTATAACATAATGTACCATAATGTAATATAATGTACTATGCCGTATTGCAGTGTACATTTTAGCACGGCCGGGCCTGGAAGGTTTTCTTCTCAGTGTTCCAGCCTCGATTCCAACCTCAGTTGTGTCGTGACAATCTTTGTATCAACGATGTACCCCGAAACCCTAAACTTAAAAGCCTAAAGCCTAAACCCAAAACTTAAAGCCCTAAGCCCAAAACCCCAAACTTAAAACCCTAAACCCTGAACACAAAACCCTGAACTTAAAACCCTCAACCCAAAACCCTAAACTCAAAACCTTAAACCCTAAACCCTAAACTTAAAACCCTACCAGTAAGCCCTGTGGGGCTTTTGGACTTGAGGACTTTCTCGTGCTTCAGCTGCGGATTGGAATATTCTTTAGGCCTTAGAAGATTAGCATAGGGCTTTGGGGGGTTTCTTTAAAGGGTTCCATAAAGGGTTCTATAAGGGCTACTATAAGATTGGGATATTTTTGGGTTTATGCAGTTGGTGGGGTTCGGAATAATTCGGGTCTAGGATTCAGGGTTCAGGGTCGAGAGTTCAAGGTTTAGGGTTTAGGGTTCACCCAAACCTTAATAACCCAAAACGCAACCCTCCTGAACAATAATATGGGGACCTTGACAATTGAAGAGGGCTGGCTTGCTGTAGTATACTATTCAAAAACAAAAGAACCTTAAGACTAGTAATTTCTGTGTTTCCTCAACTCCCTTAAAAACGCCGATGCAGCCGTACGAAGTAGATCCCTCAAAAGCAGGAAGATGCGATAAAACCACCTTTAAAACCAAAACCCCCCGAGGAGTCTATGTGGGTAGTTCTCTAAATTAGGGTCCCTTTTTAGAACCCCAATATAGTACAGCACCCTTATAAAAAGGACCCTAAAAGGGACCCTAATTTAGAAAACTGCCCATGTGTGATGTCTGCCGGGCCGCTCTTCTTGGCGAACTCGCTTTCCTCTTCGCAGCGATAGCCTGGGAGGCAAGGCTGCCCCTAGGGGTTTCCGCAGGGTTTAGGGTTTAGGGTTTAGGGTTTAGGGTCTAGGGTTTAGAGTTGTAGGGTTTAGGTTTTTGGGTTTAGAGTTTTAGGGCTTAAAGTTTAGGGTCAAGGGTTTCTGCAGGGTTCAGGGGTTTAGGGTTTAGGGTCGAGCGTTTAGGATTCTACCCTTACCTAGGAAGGCTCGAAGGAACTCATGTTGTGAGGCTTCTGAGCCGAAACCCGAAACCCTAAACCCTAAACCCTCAACCCTAAACCCTAAACCCTCAACCCTCAACCCTAAAGCCCATGTTTAGTATGTGCGGCTTTGTTCTTGCTGAATCGAGCCTAGGGTTAAGGTTGTGGATGTCAGGCTCTGGGTTTGAAAGGGCTTTGGGCTATAGCTCTGACACTTTGGGGGTTTAGGGATTTAGGGTTCTACATTCTGGGGTTTAGGGTTTAGGGTTCTGCATTTTGGGGTGCAGGGTTTAGGGTTCTACATTTTGGCGTTTAGGGTTTGTTAAAGGGCTTTGGGCTATAGGTCTTGCATTTTGGAGTTAAGGGTTTATTGTTTTAGTTTTGGGAGGTTTCAGGGTCAAACGGCGGTTTAGGGTTTTGGGTTTGGAAACCCTAAACCCTAAACTCCAAACCGAAACCCGAAACTCTAAACCCCAAACCGAACGCTAAACCCCACAATATACACCGTTAGAATGGGGTTGGGGATATTGGGTCTGGGCTTTAATGATTTAAGGACTGAGGCTGAGGCTTGAGGGTTTAGGGTTTCGGGTTTAGTTTAGGGTTTGGGGTTTGGGGTTTAGGGTTTAGTTGAGGGTTGAGGAGTTGAGGGTTTAGAGTTTGAGGTTTCGGGTTTAGGGTTTCGAAGTTGGCGTTTAGGACTTCAGCTGCGAGCTGCCCGCAGCCCGAAGCTTAACATAGGGGCCTTCTTAACTAAGTACCTAGAATAGGGTTTTGGGGTAAGGGTAATTTTTACTATAACTAGCATAACTTGACTAGAAAAGGGTTGTGGGGTAAACTATACTACAGCTATCATAAGGAACCCCCCATCTTCTAGGCCGCTATATGATGTTCGTCTGGCAGCGCAAGCAGCTGAAACCGAACGGGCCACACGGAGCTCACTTCGGTAACACATACCCTAAGGGTCCATGTACCTAAATAGTGTATACTTTCGCCTTGAAGTAGTCCCTATTTGGGCACTTTGGAGGCCAAAATATCTACTATTTAGGTACGTGGACCCTTAGGGATACCTGGCTGCACAGAGCCGGGACGTGCCACGCCTGCCTGAAACGATTCAACGCTCCTGCCCTGCTTTTCCGAAGACGAGCGCCTCCGAACCCGATACAGAAGGGTTTAGGGATTAGGGTTTGGGGTTTAGGGTTTGGGGTTTAGGGTTTGGGGTTTAGGGTTTAGGCTTTGGTCAGGACTACTCGGCATCAGAGGCGTTTGCAAGACGAACGAACTCCTAAACCCGAAGCATTTGAAGACCTGAAATCCCAAAACCGTATGTAAACCCTTAGCCCTACAGTTCAAGGCCGTTTACAATACTTGCCTGCCTAAGCCCTAAACACAGGGCTGAATCAACATGCGAGCTTGAGGCAACACGGACCGAAATAGCAGCCGAAGTGGTAGGACATGGTAGGGTCCTTGTCAAAGATCAAATAATTAAGTCCAAATCCTAAAGCAAGACCAAAGCTTAAACACCGTAATTCTCGGAACACATCAGCCCTGCAGCGTGCCCGCCCAAATATTCTCTATGTTACATCCTAAAGCCCTGAAGCACGAAACAATTCGGCTCCCCTAAACCCTAAACCCTAAACCCCTAAACCCTAAACCTTAAACCCCTAAACCCTAAACCCTAAACCCTGAACCCAACCCCTAAACCCTAAACCCAAACCCTAAACCCTACACCCTAAAACCCCAGACCCCAGATCCCCACATCATAAACCTTCAGGGCCGCCTGTCATCTGCACCACATCTTCGAGCCAGAACTGCTGAACCTGAGGGGGCCCAAAGACGCACTTTATTGTCAAGGGTTTTCGGGTTCAGGGTTTAGGGTTCAGGGTTTAGACGCACTTTATTGTCAAGGGTTTTCGGGTTGAGTTTTTGTGCAGCATGTGATGTTTTTGTTTGTTTTGTATGTTTTTTGTGGTTCAATCTGGGCATTGTCGGGCGTTGCAGGTTGTTTCCAGGTCGTTTAGGGTTTGAGGGTTTAGGAGTTTAGGATTTAGGTTTTGAGGGTTTAGGGCTTGAGGGCTTGGGTTCAGGATTTGAGGGTTTGGGTTTAGGGTTTGCAGGGGTTTAGGGTTTAGGGGCGTCGGGTTTAGGGGTCCATGTCCAGGTCATCCATGGGATGCAGCAATCAGAATGTCCTTGACGCGACGTCTTCCTGGAGCCTGCAAGCTGCTTCAACACCGAACGAAGGAGATCCATGGATGCTAAGAATTTCTACCCATAGGCCGTAAAGTAGTTCCGTTTGGGGTTACCTTATGGGATTCTGTATATATGAACCCCAAAAAGGAACTACTTTAGGGCCTATGGGTACCCACTAACCGTCATGCTTCAGGATATAAACCCAACCCGTAGCAAGAATCTTGAACATGGGCTTTTGCCTTTGCTTTGCGATAAGGGTTATCTGCGCAGGACTGCGCACAGAACACGATTCGAGGCGCCCTAAATTCCCTAAATTAATCAGCCCCCTATACTTAGTTTCTAATCTCATAAGCCAGCCATTGAACTACTAAGTGCATCGTCATACTAGATCACCATGAAAGCCCCTGGATGCCCTCACCGATATTATTCTAAGGGTCCCCTATTTTCGGAAACCCTTACATCAGAGGAGACTGTTCTAAGTCGTCAGAACTAGAAACCGAATAACCTTTTCTCTTGCCCTAAAGCCTACACCTCAAACCCGAAGCCCTAAACCCCTGAACACCCAGACCCTCAACCCTAAGACCCTCCCCTAAACCCTAAACCCTAAACCCTGAAGCCCTAAACCCCCTAGACCCCTAAACACCTAAACCCTAATCCCTAAGACCCTAAGACCCCAAGCCCTACACCTCAAACCCTAAACCCTGCAACCCTAAGACCCCAAGACCCTAAGACCCTAAACCCTAAACCCTAAACCCTAAACTCCCTAAACCTGAACCCCCTGAAACCCCTAAACCCTAAACCCCCTAAACCCTAAACCCCCTAAACCCTAAACCCCCTAAACCCTAAACCCTAAACCCCCTAAACGCGAAGCCCCAGGTCTGAGGTCTTCGCCGGAAAGGTTCGGCCAGGGATGGAGAGGACCGGGACGGAGCTTGGGCCTCGCTTTAAAAGGGTTTAGGGTTTAGGGTTTCGGGTTTAAGGGTTTAGGGTTTTAGGGTTTTTGGGTTTTAGGGTTTAGGGTCTTAGGGTTTAGGGTTTAGATTTCTGCGGGTTTTAAGGGGTTTGGGATTTGGGGTTTAGAACCATAAACAGGACGTCTTGCTGCGCCAACCCGGGGAAAACTTGGGGGTCCTTCTCCCGGACATAGGGAGGCGACTGCAGCCCCATGGGGACTGAAGGACAGCAGTATTGCTTTGGAGCAGCGCTCTCCAGCATCGTAGCTCCGCTCCGTCTGGCCGAGTTTGCGGAGGAGGCCCTCACGATGGAGCGAGTCGAATGCCTTAGCGACATCCAGTTTCACCAGACACAACCCTGCTCTCCACTCCCTGTCCAGCTCCAGGACCCGCCACACCGAGAACAGGTAGTCGGCAGCTTGGCGCCCCGGGCCCGCACACTGAGCATGTGTACGGAGGGCGATGGCATCCAAAGTCCGGTTGAGAAGAAGTCGAGAGAACAACTTTGACACCGCACTGCCCATGGAAATGGGCCTTGGGAGATTTAGGCGTCTTGGGGGCTTGGGGTTTAGAGGTTGTTTTTGTTTTTTTAGGGGCCTTTTCTGTCGCTGTAGGGTTCAAGGCTTAGGGGATAGCGCCTCGCTGTGACTGAATGGGTCCAAGGTTTTGCTTGCTAGGTCTATCGGTGTTTTGTGCGTTAGGGCTTCGGATTCTAGGGTGGAACGCATCTACAGGAATTGTAACAGTACAGTTTTAATGGTATGTAGAAGCCAGACAGTTGGAACATGATTATCTTCGTGCCCTTGAGGTAAAGTATACGGGATCCTAGCACGAATCCGCCTAAACCCCCAACCTAAACCCTAAACCCTAAACCCTAAAACCCGAAACCCTGAACCCTAAACCCGAAACCCCTAAACCCTAAACCCTAAACCCTAAACCCCCCTATACCCTAAACATTAACAGTACGGTGTTAGAGGGTGCAAAGGGCAGCTAGAGGATCAAACTGCGTTGGCTCGTCTCGAACGATTTGGGTAGTTCTCTAAATTAGGGTCCCCATTTAGGTTCCCCAAACGAGTACGGCACCCTTCTAAAACGGATCCTAAAGGGGACCCTAATTTAGAGAACTACCCATGTGCAGGGCTTATCATGTCGAAAAACGTTGTGCTAGGATTCGCAGGGCGGTTTTTTGCTTTAGGAAGAATTGCAGTGTCTGCTTCACCAGAGATTCCATCCATCCTGCATGTGGCCTTGAGGTAGTTCCCTCCTAAACCCTAAACCCTAAACCTTAAACCCTAAACCCTAAGCCCTAAACCCTAAACCCTAAACCCTAAACCCTAAACCCTAAACCCCTAAACCCTCCCTCACCCTCCCATCCTAAACCCCGA
>CAJNDV010016725.1:19988-38680 GCA_905221635.1 Symbiodinium sp. CCMP2456 | reverse complement strand
GTATGTATGTATGTATATACACATAGGTACATACCTTTCGAATCTGCACACACATAGAGACAGAGTGCTATAAGTCATGAGGATTCGTCACCTGACCCCAAGCCCAAATAACGGCAAAAGGCTTCAGGTTAAGATCCTATGAAGCCACGGCTTCGGCCGCAGTGAGCGCCGCGAGGTGGATGCCATCTCGTGGCGCAGTCAAGAGCAGCCCGGATCTCGGAAGGAAGTTCATAGGAGGCCAAGATAGGCGGTTTAGGGTTTAGGGTTGTCTGCTTTGCATGACTTCAAAAAAGGTCAGGTTTCATGGTCTCGATGGGTTGTTTGGTGATACGGGGCTTGGGGCGTATGGCTTTAGAGGTTAGGGAAGTCCAGCAGCGCTTAGCAAATGGAGTTGGAGTAGGAACTCGGATCAAGAGAAGGCTAACTCAGCTGTTTTAACTGACCCTTTTGGCTTCCAGCCAGAAACGCAGTTCTGTTTGCAAGCTACACGAACATAGGCTCTAGATGAATTGGATACTTACTACCTATTTGTCTTTCGTTCATCTTGATGCACTCATGAACGGGAGTGTACGTACTTCATAGTTCGGCTCTGGTGGCTCTGTGTCTTGGTTTGACTGTCGGTGTGTTTCCCGCATCCCGACGCTTTTTCTGCACGTTGGTTGGTTATGTGGTTGCTCTCATGGCCTACGCTGTACGTCAACATCTACTGATCGCAGCTTCCGGAACTATGCATTCCAGAGTTGTCGTGATCTTTGACTAGCAAGTGTGCATGATGTGTACTTTATACATTCACATAGTGGAGGTAAATAGACGTAAATTTATGTGTTGTGTTGGTAGTTTCGCAGTGGCCATCCAGGCTTATGTTCAGCTTGTTGCAAGGCCGCAAAACGACCGAGTTCCGACATTCTCGGTGTATGCATCCCTTAGCCTGTAGGCATCCTGTAACCCTAGACCCTAAACCCTAAACCCTAAACCCTAAACCCTAAACCCTAAACCCTAAACCTATATCTGAAGGATGGTGGACTGGGTGTCATTCCAGCCGGGAGCTCAGTGGTCACACGGAGCTCATCAGGCGTCGCTGCTTTGGCCTCGACAAAACTAAAAACCCCTAAACCCTAGACCCTAAACCCTAAACCCTAAACCCTAAACCTTAAACCCTAAACCATAATCCCTAAACCCTAAACCCTAAACCCTAAACTTTAAACCAGAAACCCTAAACTCTAATCCTTGAGCCTTCGACCCTAAACGGCTACACCCGACCAAGGGAGCGCTTGAAGCCCGTGTTCTATGCCTGGAAAGAGGAGCGAGGGCTCTGAGCCAGATGGTTCCGGCTGCTGAGGTGAGATATGGGGGTTTCCGAAAATAGGGGACCCTAATACGGTATCCTAAATAATAGGATCCCTACTATAAGGACCCCAAAAGCTGCTGAAGTGAGATATCTCTTCTGTGGAGGAGTTTCCGAAAATTAGGGTACCCTATTTTGGGGTCCTTGGAATAAGGATCCTATTGTTTAGGGTGCTATATTAGGGTCCCCTATTTGTGGAAACCCCATTGAGGTACTCGAATTTTGGTAGTCAGCCCTAAACTAAACCCCAAGCCATAAATCCGCGGCATGCTCCACTTCTACTCCCAACAGCTCATGTCAGCGATTTCCCACTCGGCAGCGCTTGAACCCAAAGTAGCTGGCCAGATCCCGACCGGAAGAGATGCACGCGCTGTGCAAAAAGAGCTGAGTCTCGATTCGCCACTGCCAGAACGTTAGTCTGATATGCGGTTGTGTCATTACCGTCCTCGAAGATCGAAAGATTAACAACAGCAAAGCAGAAGGAGGCCTGGAAGTAACAATGAAGAATTCAAAGCGGGAGCGGTTGTATGAAGCCCGCATGGCTGCTGACTGCTAGAGATGTCAGTGCAGCTGGGAAGGCTCTGGGCTGCACTGAATCAAATCAAAGGGGCGAGCTTGTCCTTGCCGAAGCCGGTCCCTGCCTCTAGCTGGAATCAGAGTTCAGGGTCTTTTTGCAAAACCCGACGCCCCAAAGCCTTGAAGCCTTCATGGCCCTACTGCTTTTGCTCTTCTCCTTGAGCACTAAGCCGTAAGCTTGCGCAGCCTGGTGTCAGCGGAAGTCCAGCCAGGCTCTCCCTAGAAGCTTTGCCTCCCGGAGGGCCCGGCACTCAACAGAAAAGCACGGATGTCCTTGCTCCCATCTTTTGAGCTTGTGGGAGACCCAACAGTGATCTAGGAGAGCGTGTGTCTAGACGCTCTCTCTTGATCATCCTCTCCGAAGAAGTAGATCGTTGCATTGCTTTGTGAGGTCTGGCTCTGTCAGCCTCTGCCACCACTGCTGACGGTCCACATGAAGAGGTGCAAACGGGAAGCCTCTCAACTTCTTTCCACTACGGACACCGTCAACGACTTGCTGACCAGATGTCCTGCGTGTTTCTCAACACAGAGCCGTAGGACGCAGCCTGAAGCTTTGACAGGTTCCGGCGCAGCGGCACCAAGTTTGAGAAGAATGGCAAGCATGTGACACTGCCGAGGGCCCAGCCATGATGGGGCGGTTTTGCAAAGTCCATCGCCAAGTCTTTTGGGGATCGACAGGTGTAGATCTCCTCATAGCAGACTCTTGCGCAGGCCGCCTGTTCTGGATCTCAGCGACTACCTGCTGACAGAGGATGAAATCAGCATTTGCACAGTAGGGCATGTTGGAACCGGCAGGTTACAGGTATCTGGCGCCACCGCACTTGCGTGGGAGCGTAGCTGTGGTTTCGAGCTTGCAAATCCCCGCCCTTTTGTGGGCTTCAGTCCTCGGGAACTGTAAAGCCCTCGGTTGTTCAGTGACAAAGTTGAAAGGGGCCCGATTCAACGAAGATGATGATTGCAGAAGGCGTGGTCATGCCACAAAATCTCCGGACCTTCATGTCCATGCTTTTGCGAGTGTCGAGACTAGTCCCGCGATATCGGGAGCACTCGATACTGGTCCCGCCTCCTCGCATTTGCAACCCAGTGAAGCCTTTCGCGTGCAGCCAGGAGACATGCGGACGCTTGCGACCTCACCTGGCTTCTGATTGCAAGGAGCATGGTTACAGGCATGTAGCCTTGTCCCGCAACCCCTGAACCCTACCGAACTGAGAGTGTCCACTGGGTTCCCCCAGAAGTCTGCTCCTTGCAGGAGCTGATCTGCAAGTCCGAGGGAGGCTCGCGGTTCGAGGCACGCGCTCCTACCGTTGATGACGACAACTAGTAGAAGTAGAAAGTGGGGGTGATGGTGGCTAGTAGTAGTATTGTAGTAGTAGTAGTAGTAGTCGTCGTCGTCGTCGTCGTCGTAGTAGCAGCAGGCAGGCACAGGAGCAGGAGCAGGAGCAGGAACACTAACAGCAGCAGTAGCAGTGTGTAGCTATGAGTCATATATAGTAGTACAAGCAGGAGCAGGAGCAGGAGCAGTAGTAGGAGTCATCGTTGTGGTAGGCGTAGTAGAAAAACGTATGAAGTAGACGACGGAGTCGGAGTTGCAGTCGGAGTAGTCGTCGTTATTGCATAGTAAATTAATAGCTGAAGCAGATGTATGTCGATGGCACCCCAAGACGCCATTCTAGAAGATATATCCACGAATCAGCCTCAGCAGCCCTGACCAAAACCAGGTTAGACCCAAATTTAATATGCCACATAGATCTGTGTTGGAAGCCGAGCAGGATCCAGAATTTAAAATATAACATCCCCAAACCGTATTAAGAACACTTTGTGCTGGGAGTCCCATTACTCTTAATAGGGTTTCCAACTGTAGGGTTTCTACTCTAAACAAACATGATAATCTAATCAATATTAATAATGTATTCTCAGTCGAAGATCGTGCGAGGATTGGGGCGTTCGTGTCAGGGAAACATTCGATCATGAGGCTTTTCAGTTTGAGACGTTTTGTTGCAGTCGGAGTCAGATGTCTGTGCTGTTGTTGTTTTTGAGGTGGGTGGTGTGTATTCAGGGGTTTGAGGGAACTTCGCATATCATTACAAACACGCAAGCCGGACCCTAAACCCTTGCAATCAAGAATCGTGTTGTACCCTGTGAAAACTCACATGTGACAAGAAAGCTGGACCCTAAACACTACATCCTGAATCCCTGCACCCCAAACCCTAAACCCGTAAACCTCTAAACCCTAATACCCAAATTCCTCGAGCCCTGTCCCCACAACAGAATTCCTGCCATCGAGCTGAATGCAAGCCCAAATCCGCTGAGCCCGAAGCCCTCAAGACACACTTTGAAGACCCTAGGCCCTAAATGATAACCAATATCCTACAACATGCTATGGCTGCTGCTTCTGCTACATTATAGTTATATATTATACTGCTATTACACCGGATTACTGTTGATGTGCGGTGCACGACTGCCATGAGTACCACTCGTATTATGATCTACACTGCAATGCAAGTCTGCAAATCTAGGGAACAGCATACACTTGTTCTCTTAACCCCGTTAATCTCATCACCCCTCTCGGGCTTTCACACTAGGCTTTCGGGGGAAGAATATTCCGAGTAGAGAAGGAACCTATGGCCCATGGCAAGTCTGAGGCTCTAGCGTGTGATACATGTCGGGGTGGGTGTATAGGATAGCTTCTCGGGGTATATGGGCTGTGGCGCTATGATCCTTAGCTGCATTCGAGGAACGTACTGCTGGTGCAGCTCAGCGATGTGGATACCGAAGGCCAGCGGGTATGCCCCGGATCCTCGAAGGTCTTTACTGCCTGTCCTTAGAGAGCTTGATCAGTTATATAGGTAGACATGTAAGCTTCTTGTAGCCAGGCAGTTGGGTTGAACTTGCGGGTTTAAAATCTTGAGCTATTATTGCAAGCAAGGAACACTTTGCGCTTTCCATGCTTGGTTTGGGCAGTGTACATCACTTTCTTCATTCGTGACCTGCGAGCCTTCACCATTGCTCGGTCCTCTGCAGTCATCCTCCGATAGAGCTTCGTAGCCCAAGGACTCAGCCAAGGTTAAGCTTGACAGCGCATGTAAGTTTATTTGCAGGATCGATCAAAACTCATGAACATGATCTACACTCTAAGGTTCTGGCCAATTGCCAAAGCCCAGGCTGGGCTTCTCACACCAATGCTTGTATAATCCCATCCACCTGAGCTGCATCCTAGACTAGTATATATCATGGATCGTGAGACAATACATTCGAATCAGCGCACACATGATCCGTACAGTATAAAGATAAGACGAGCCACCACCTGACCGTAAAGCCGTGGGTGAGCTTGCAGCCCAGCCGATCCAAGGCCAACACGAATTTGAAGTAAGGAAAATTCAACAACAGTGAACACGAGGGATTCTCCACGAAGTAGAAAGTTCCCCGACAAAGCCCCAAAAGAGCTAGGAGTGCTCCTCGTGTTGCTAGTACGTTGCCTTTTCGTACGAAGTCGCGCTCTTCATCTCCGAGAGGCCGTATTGTTGAGCGCTTGTGGAGATAGCTCGACATGAAGCCAAAACTGTTGCACGGTATGCCAAGCCAGAGCAAACCGGATTTTTTAAGTCGTAAAACTTGTTGGATTCCGAGCAGCAGACCAAGCGTCGTGAGCAAGTTGTGATCTTCATGTCTCGTGGAGTAGTCATAGGTTAGCCTCGGATTATAATGAAGATCGCACATCCACAAGCGCCTCACTCGAATACAAATTACAATGCAGGCCCGACTGCACATCGACACGATCACGATCTATGCTGCGGGGACACGCTTTGCAGTTCAGGCGGCCTCAATCGAAGAGCAATCGGGTTTAGGATTCAGGGTTTAAGGTTTAGGGTGAGGGTTCAGGGTTCAGGGTTTAAGGTTCAGAAGGGTGGAGGTTTAGGGTTCAGGGTTTAAGGTTCAGGGTTTAAGGTTCAGGGTGAGGGTTCAGGGTTCAGGGTTTAAGGTAAGGGTTCAGGGTTTAAGGCTTAAGGTGAGGGTGCAGGGTTTAAGGTTTAGGGTGAGGGTTCTGGGTTCAGGGTTTAAGGTTTAGGCTAACAGGTATTAGGGTTTAGGTTTCTATTAGGGCAGGGGTTCAGGGTTCAGGGTTTAAGGTGTAATGTTGCCGGGTCACGAAACCCGTTTGCGATGGATGCAACTCCACAAAAGATCTCTGTGCATTCGATATCCTGATTTACACACATGTACATAGACCGCAATGCACATGATGCAACACCTGTCGTACATAGCTCTCATGCCATCCGGTATGTCGTCGCTAGATCAGCCAAGTTGCACGCTGAAGCATACAGCACTGAGCCACATAGTCCACAGCGTGTATCCTCAGCCGAAATAGTGGTCCGTTCCGGATCCGACATTATCATGATTACGCACAAGATCTATATATGCATTTTATGTGCAGCCAAGTTTCAAGACCGGGGGCACATGAAGAAGGATCAGCAGAGCAGTGGACACTGCCGACAATCGTAGAGGTCCGGCTGTTGGGCCCATGAGTGCTCTCTCTTCCAGACCCTCCATTATGATTGTACATGTAAACCCTAAACCCTAAACCCTAAACATGTACATGTACGATCTAGCTAGACTGCTCTTGCTACATGCGCATTTGAGTTGCACAAGCTCACCGCACGTACCCTCCAACCAAAATGTGCAGATCTATCATGTTTGTGCGAGCGGATCGCTTATACACACACGCACACATCGCACACAGTACACATGTGTACATTTGTTCGGACATGCTGCGCAGGCCCCGGATCTCCCTTGGAGGCGGCACATGTACACATAAGTGCAGCCAGGTGCGCTGTGCACAGACATTGAATTATCAATGATCTGCAGACAATCGACGACACTCCAGATACAGCGTAGTTGCTGCTGCAGAATTGCAAGCTTCAAAAAATCTGATATATATTGAAACGTCGACTCGAGAACCCTGGAGTGAGGCATCATGTCATGTCCCGTATCAAATTAACACGGGTTCAAATCAAAGGCCCCAGCAGTCAGGCTAACAACAATGCAGTATCACGATGATAGTAAATAGCGGTTCTTATTCACATTACTGTGCTGCTGGTGAATACCACGACGACAATAATGGCTCTACTGCTGACAGGACCCATAAAATTAAAGTTTCAGGCCCGGAATCTAGACACTTGGAATGACGACCATCGCCCGCACAGGCGCTCCATGCCCATCGATCCAGCACCCAGGAAGCTCGGCATCCTGAAATGGCATTCGGGGGAATTCTCTAGCTTTAAAGAGATCAGGAATACCCTTCGAGTTTATAATTATATATCGCATATTAAAGGACGTGGCTGGGTGACCTATATGGATTCTGCACAGGTCTCCCGAGGCTGTCAATTATGTTACTACAGGACTGTAAACCTAAACCCTAAAAACCCTAAACCCTGCTACACAATAAATTTATTTTCGAGAACAGCTATCCAAAACTGGCCCGATATTAACGAGTCGAGGCTCCAATCCAAACATCAGTCAAAACTTAAAACACAAAATCTCAACCACAGGCCGTAACCCCATTTGCAGGATCTCTTTACAAATAGCTATATAGGCATTGAAGAAACCCTTACTAGCGAATTTATCATGAGAGACAGGATCTGTGCGATTCATTTAATTGTGTTTACAATATTGGATTTAGGATGTGGTCGGGTGTGGGGTTTAGGGCTTGATGCCTTTATGTTTAGCGTGTTAAAATGATGTACACCCAGCAGCTAGCTGCCAGCACCCGACTCGTCGACATCGATCTCTTGCCATCCGGCCAGAAACTTGGCGAGATCCCACCTGGATTGCTTTGGGCTACTATAACGGCAGTCTAGAGCATTGCCTTTCGTGGAGGGGAAGCTGGCATTACTGTACACAGTATACTATAGCATTACTTAGCCAGGCCCTTGCAGCCTTGCAGCCCAACAACAAATTATCAACAAAAGCATCAAGCAATAAACCCCGAAACCCACGTCACTCTAAGCCCGGCCTGATAGTATAATAAGCCTATATCGGACATCTAGATCCCTTATAATAATTATAAACCAAAGATCAGGAATTATAATAATCTAGATCTAGAATTCGGCTCGGGCACGCCCGCTCCAGTCCTCCGTGTCTGGACCAGTTCAAGGTGGACCCTCCTTTTTTGTCAACATTCACCTGCAGCAGATCATATGATGACGGCCACTCGACTCGAGAATAACTGAGCGATCATTTCGATAACACTCTTGTTGCAGCCAATGGCGCAGCATATGCTCGCGCATCGTCCGCCCTCTTGCATCTCTGCACATAGAAAGCATTCACATACAAGCATACCGTGATTGGACACACATCGGATCCCAAAGTAGCTGGCGGACAAACAGTGTAGCTCCTTAGTTTCATGCCTATGGCACGGTACATTCATGATCATGCATCCATCATCGAATCATGAGCTCATTTATAATGCAGCTATGGCACTTCGCAGTGAAGCCTAGGGGCGGTTGCAGGTCCACTAAGGTAGGGAAGGTACGAACCATGGCAGCGTTGGCATCTGCAATCTGTTGCCGGCGCTCTGCTGCTCTCCGCAAACTTGCTGCCTTGCTGTTGTCTCCTGGGCCTGCACGCTCTGGTGCCTCACCTGCCTCACCTGCTGGCTCCGGCACACCTGCTGGCTCCGATACACTGCTGGGCTCCGACACACCTGCTGGCTCCGGTACACCTGCTGGCTCCGGCACACTGCTGGGCTCCGGTACACCTGCTGGCTCCGGCACACTGCTGGGCTCCGGCTCACCTGTTGGCTCCGGCACACTGCTGCGCTCCGGCACACCTGTTGGCTCCGGCACACTGCTGCGCTCCGGCACACTGCTGGGCTCCGGCACACTGGGCTTCGAGCTCAAACCGGCGGCATTTGGCCCCCTGTTGCGTGGGCCCCGAGGCTTCTTTCGCACGTCACTCTGAGCTGCATCCAAAGGCCTGGCTCTTCGACCCTCCGGCGTGACTCTTGTATCTGCTGCAGGCTCTGCTTCATCTAGATTTGTTGCTTTCCGCTTCTTGCCTGCGGCCTTGGCCTTTGCTGCTGCTTTGACCTCGTGCTGCTTCTGCTGGTGACTGGCTTTCACATACTTTTGCTTCTCCCGCACATCGTTGCCCTCCACGTCCTGCTGCGCATCCTCTAGATCTAGTAGCTCCTGAAGCTCATCCGGCAGAGCAAGCCTCTCGCTCAACAGGGGCGCACGGTCCTGCCACCATGCACATGCACGATCATTGTTGCGATCATATGCGATCATCAGATGTATGGTATACGTATATACATACACATCGCATCGGTCGTCCTTGAAGCCCGGCTTGGAACCCGAGCTAGATGACGCCGCAGAGGTCGTTGCAGACAAGCTGGCAGAGCTCGCCGAAGAGGCCAGCAGTGTAGCACTGGACGCACCCCTTCTGATAGCATGCGTTGGGGTTCTCGTGGATTGCTGGCTTGCAAGCTCGAGTTCCCTCTCCTTCGCCTTGTGCTCATCACGTTCGCACTCATCAGCCTCTAGCTCTGCCAGCGCTTCTGGCCCCAAGTAGGTGTTTGGGTCGGGTACCGCTTCTGGCCCCAAGTAGGTGTCTGGGTCGGGTACCTTACATGTAGCTAGTGCAATCGTGTGGACATGGGACCATCGTGTCGACAACATGCACGTAGGCATATGAGCATCTGCAGAGGAGACACAGGAGGCTGCGATTCAGAGTCGGATGGCGCAAGCATCGCTTCCATTTCATGATCATCTAGATCTTTCGAGTCATTCTTCTTCTCACAGAGAATCTGATGCACCAGCCCGTCCAGTTCCTTATATGCACGCGAAGATTATATTGTAATGATCGATCATGATCGACTGCACTCGAATTTTCGGCGTACTGTTTAAAACCAAGATTCCGCATCCAAGTTTCGGGGCCTTAGATCGTCGTCCTCATCGATAGCATCATGAGCAACGTCTGCGCCTGCAGGCGGTTCCCCATCCTCCAGCGGAGCTGGGCTGAGACCCAGCAAGATGCTGTCCTGAGACGATCGTAAGTGGTCGGGATATTTAGAGCTTACCATGCACATATGTATTTATTGGGGTTTCAGCTTTTCGGTATCGTAGCTTTAAGATCGAGTTTCGGGTCAAGGGTTTTTAGCTTTTGGGGCGGCGGCTTAAGGCACATATTCAAATCTCCGGATCCTCTAAAAAAAAAAAAAATATATATATATATATATATTATAATAGCTCTGTAGTGCAATGCTTGGGGCAGCTAGCATCGAAGTTTCACCCCAAACAACGGATAGCAGATCGAAGGATCCTAGCTGGAAAAGGACGTCGTCTACTGCTAGCGCTGGTGCTACACAGCAGGCTAATACATTATTAATTATATATGGGCACGGAAACTGTATTTGTTGAAGACTCGGCATCCGAAGCATCACCATCGGCTTCAACCATTGCCTCATCATGGGGCTCGGGCTCATCCGGCAGCCAGGCCATGCCTTTGGCGAACAATCTCTTCAGGATTTTCATCTTCGTACTCCTGAGATATATGCATCAAGCTGCGAGCTGAAAATACTGATGAGACCATGATGCATGCACGACCCCTCACCCCTTCGATCAAACAAGACTCTTCGCATCAACAGTGCGGCGAGTGAGCCGCTGCAAAGCAGACAGAATCGATTTGAGCTTCAGCGCCTCTGCATGGGCCCAGTCCTAAGATGAAAGCGTCGAATTCTAAAAACACGACGAGATCGGAGAATGAATTTAAGTTATATCTTAGAATTACTATATCGATGATTGAAAGCAGGGCTCCTTCACCTCAGCTTTTCCACCCCGCTTGGTGCGGACCTCGGGGTGCAAGTTGTAAGTCGCGGAGAGGTGCTGGAAGGCGACCTGCAATACTAAATATAAACCGCGATATATATATATATATATGATCATCTATCGATTCGAATCTGCACGATCGCATGCCAGCACGCGAGGCCTTGTGGTCAGTAAGACATGGCACTCCCTGCTCCGCAGTTACGACCTGGGCAATGTACTCCTTGAGCAAGTCGAAGTTCAGCACTATCGCTGCCTCGCCGACCTGCAAAGCACGATACGTATTGAGCCTGCTTGCATGCGTGCACACCTGCGTTGAGCTTTTATGCGATCTGCCTTGCTCGAAGGTGTTTCCCCTTCCACTGGCTCTGGCATCTTCGAAATTTGCTTGCCCTGATCGAACATGAGTACATGTAATCATCGATTCGACTGAACTCATGAAGTGGGAATTGCATGGTATTTTGTTGCAGCCACGGCTCATCGTTGCCACGGAGGCTTTCGAGCTTGCTTTCGCAATGCTTCCGAAGACCGTTGACAACCTTCTCGGCACCTTCCTTTACAAATGATCAATATATGGAATGTGGATGCTGCGTGCACACCCACCGGTGGCAACTTAACTTATACATCGATTGCAGATGAGACTCGGTTAGGAAGTATTTCATCGGCTGAGTAAACCGACGATCTTCCAAAGCTCTGGCCATGCTAGGTAGCGCTAGACTCGGGCACACTTCAGCTGCACTTTCTGTGCAGCACGGCAAAAAGGCTTGCAGTGGTAAAAACACAGCACATGCACACGAGTCCACCACAAAAAGGCTTGCAATGCAAAAGCAGCACATGCACACCAGAAGCAATGCAGAGCACATATCTTGCATGCAGCGGGTGGGGGGTGGGGGTGCACCTGGAATCTTGGAATTGTGCCGCTTTCGCACAAGCAGCGATGTGCGGATCATGGCTTGCAAGAATCTTGCAACTAATTATCCTGATCGAGGTTTCGAGAACGAGTCACGAAATCGACTATCTTGACTGAATCATCTGATATGCACTCCAAGGGCCTCTTGCCCATTGTGCAACTTTAGAACTTCGGTGCAGGACCTTGCATTATTGCACTCCAAAGGCCTCCCCCTATCTAATAATTATTTGAAGTTCAGGGCTCAAGGCTTGCAAATTTGTCTCGGATTCGGGGATCTGAATGTCGACCACTGAAACGTGTACCATGAGCCTCTGCAGCAACCGAGGTGCAAGCTGGAATCCCTGGGCATGGGTATGTACATATGCATATTTTGTAAGCAAATATATATCATATAAGACGGCATATGCCCACATCGAGCACTTATAAGAAAAAGGCCGCTCTCCGGATCAATACCACTCTCAGCATGTTTCCCACTGATACTATCCTCCTTACACACTCGGACCCTCAGGGTTAGAGACCGCTGCCTTCACATGATCACGTAGCTCTCTGGGCCACTCCTGGCAGAGAGGGTGTAGGGTTTAGGGTTTAGGGTTCCCTAAACTGTAAACCCTAAACCGTATGTGAGCCGAGACATCTCAACTTCGAGCCTCAGCCAGGGGCGGTTTGGATTGAGAGCCATTATAGGGTTATGAAGGGGTACTGAAAGGATCATGGGACTTAGTAAGTAGGGTTATAACTAAGGTAACTATACTTATAACCCCAATTAAAGGACTTATAACCTTGCTTACTAGGTCCCATGATCCTTTAAGTAGTGTAGGATTGTCACACCTACAGGGCTGCTGCAGGGCTTAGGGTTGTTTAGGGCTCAGGGTGTAGGGATTAGCAAGCGACTTTGGACGAAGGACCTTGCAAGTTGCGGGTGGGTAGTTCGGGTCCTACTGTTGATGATATAAATCCTGCATTACCTGAAGGACCCTAAACTATGGAAATTATGGCATATTCCTTGTTATGGGTCATGCAGGATGTATATCATCAGAAGTATGTTTGCGCACGCACTCGATCCGTGACAGCGACAATTCGGTGAGAAACCGAAGTTCGACTCGGAGCCAAGCCAAGACGAGACTCCCAGATCTGGCCTTGAGGGTTTAGGCTTTTTTTGGGTTTAGGGCTTCTAGTAGAAGCCATAAAGTTGGAACATTATAGACCTCATGCCTTTAAAAGGTAAAGTATAAGGGATCCTAGCACAAATCATCCTAAACCCATGTTCCAACTTTCTGTGGTTTAGGGTATAGGGTTTAGGGTTTAGGTTGCAGAGGATCGATTCTAGATTCTACATGTAGACTTCTAGAACGGTTTCCTAGAACTCCTCACGATGCCGAATCTCTCTCCCCCACAGGCGAAGGCATAAGCATGAGTGCCCTCTTCCACACCCTCATCTTCAAACCCCCCAAAACCCCTCAACCCTAAACCCCTAAACCCCCCAACACCCCCAAAAGCAGCTCCGTCGCCGAAGACCCAGCGCCGTAAACCCCCTAAAACTCTACAGCCAAAGATCCGTAAACCCCTAAAGGCTCTCCCGCAAACCTAAGACCCTTCACCCTAAACCCTAACCCCAAACCCTATACCCTAAACCCTAAGACCCTAAACACTAAACCTTAAACCCCAAACCCTATACCCTAAACCCTAAAACCCCTAAACCCTAAGACCCTACACACTAATCACCCTAAACCCTAAACCCTAAACCCTAAACCCCAGAAGGCCTAGAGCCTCAAAACCTTTAACCCCACGGTCGCCTCGTCGTTCAGCCAAAGTATGCTTGGAGAGGTAGCTGCGTGGAACCTCTGGTTTAGGGTTTAGGGTTTAGGGTTGTGGAAGTCATGGGCTCAGAGAGGTCAAGGAAGTACTAATACCTACTTACTAATGTTTTTCTTGTTGGGACGATCTACATTCTTGCCAAGAATTACTTTTCGCAGTATTGCTGGTACTGTGACAGTTTTCGATATATATATATATATATATATATATATATGCACATATATATATATATATTTATTTATTTATTTATTTATAGATATGTATGTATATATATATATATATCAACGTTTGCTGCTTGTTTTATGAATACATATGCTACTACTATTGAATGTTCAAGCTGGGATATGAACATCAGAAAGTGTCTCAAACGGAACGATAGGACAACTAGCAACGGAAACATAAACTTGGATGGAGATTCAACATCTTTTAGGATTGGAGTGTAATTAAAACCCTAAACCCTAAACCCATTACGTCGGTTCTAAGTGCTTCCTCTGTCGAGATTCGGATGGACCCCAGGCCAAAAAGCCCGAACCCTAAAACCTGAACTGACCTAAACCCCAGAAATCCAAACCTTATGGGGGCTGGGGTGCTGGACACGAGAGTTTGGGACCTTGCGAATTCGAGCTTGAGCACGGAAAAAATAAGACGGGCTCCTTTTCACCGAAAGCTGGCTCTGCATTCGCAACCCTAAACCCTAAACCCCTAAACCCTAAACCCTAAACATCTAAACCCTAAACACCTAAACCCTAAACACCTAAACCCTAAACACCTAAACCCTAAACCCTAAACCCTAAACCCCAAAAAGACGCCCGGCTGCGCAGTGCGGAAGCTCCAAAATCTCGGAAGCCAGGCGTCCCAAACTCGCCACAAATCCCGGCAGGAGCTCTCAGCCCCCAAATAAACCTCCCAGACGGTTTAGGGTTTAGGGTAGTTTAAAGATCTATAAACCCTAAACCCTAACAGAAAGGACTGTTGCGTGTCTCAACCCTAAACCCAAGCCCTCAGCCTTATAAACCCTGAACCCCGCGCATTTCCGAGCCTCGAGACTAGCGGGCAGTTTGCGGCATCACCAACCTGCCCAGGTCGAGAAAAAGATGCTTTAGGGTTTAGGATTTAAAATTAGGGTTTTGGGGTTTAGGGTTTTGTGTTTGGGGTTTAGGATTTAGGGCTCAGGGTTTAAATGTAGGGTTCAGGGGTTCAGGGTTTTGTGGGGTAGGGTGTAGGATTTGGGGTTTAGGGTTTAAGGGATAGGGTCGAGGGATGCCTAGGGTGGGGGCCTTAGTAATTAGATTAGGGTTTTGGAGAATCTTATACTATAGGTATCTTAGCAAGGAACCCCCCAAAAAATAGCTTTGGTAATTAATTTTTCAGGCCCCTATTTTATCTTCATTCTTGGCTCCCGGAAAGGGGGGCGTGCTGAATAACAGGTGCCTTCATAACTACTCTACTACGAACGAATGCTGCCACTTTGTTGATGTGGGCTTTCCCCTCGCTAGGAGTTACGATTAGGGGGACCCTTGGGGATATAGACCCTCTCAAGAAGGTCCCTGTTAAGAGAGCCAAAAGTGGGGTTAAGAAGGGTCCCCTTTAAGGGGTCTCCCCCAAAAAAAACCCCAAAACCCTAAACCCTAAACCTAAGACTCGCTGACTTTGACATTACAAGGCTTCCGCATGGCCACCTGGGATTGAGTCTCAGCCACACAATCCGACTCCGGACCCTGAGAAGCTCAAGTTGTCATGATTAGGTTCATGATTATCAACCTTCTTCTTATTGTCATTATTATTCTTATTCTTTTTCTTATTATAATTCTAACTCTTCTTTTTCTTTCAATTTGTTAGTATTCGTAATGTTTTTTCATATATGTGTTCTTCTTATTGTTATTTGTGGGGATCCTTTCCACCTGCACTCAGGTTTACTTAAGGTTGAGGGCTCTACTCAACTCAAAGGCCAGAACTCGAAAAGTGCTTCTACGAATGCCCACGGTTTAGGGTTTAGGGTTTACACCCCCAGAAGCCTAAATGGGAGTTAGGGTTTAGGGTTTGCAGTTTAGGGTTCGGGGTCCTCATATCAAGGATCCTACCAATTCGGGTCCACTATTTTCAGAAACCCCCAAATCTTTAAGCCATGAGCCCCAGCTCATGAACCCCTCACCGAACGCTGCAGGTTCGAACCCTATAAACCCTTGAAGCGTCTAACCTCAACATCCGAAATCCTGTAAAACCTGTAGTACCCATTAAAGATAACGCTTACTACACCGATTGAAACCTCATGACAAATCCTCGAAAAGCTCATCACCCCAGATTCAAAAACAACGTAGTAACCCCCCTAAACCCTAAACCCTAAACCCTAAACCCTTAACCGTAACCCTTCCAGAGCCCCCATCAAAACTCAAACGTTCCGAGATGTCTGACGCTTCCGCCCGTGCGCCTGAAAGTCCACGGGGGCCTCTGCAAGGCCGTGCTGTGAAAGAACCTGCGGGGGTGAAAGTGCTTCGGAGATTCCGGGTGTCTAGGATTTCAAGCCGTTAGTGCTTGGGGGTTTCGGGGTTTAGGGGTGTAGGGTGTGCGATAAGGTGTCCACTTCCGGGGTCTATAAGGGTTGCCACAAAGGCTTCGTTTTCGCAAAATTTCATGTCAAGCTTTTCACTTTGGGTTTTCGCTTTTTGTTGGCATCCTTATTCTTACTTCCCCAATATGCCAAGGAAACAAAAGCTTAAACTTTCACACCTGGTTGAAAAAGCAGTTGGGCGGCTGTCAAGCGCTGCATGGGTGGTTGTCAACATTAGGGTCCCTTTTTGGGTCCTTATTATAATACGGCACCTATTATTTAGGGTACCCCAAAAGGGACCATAATTTTGACAACTACCCGCATAGAAGGCTGCCGTTGCTCTTGGCTTTACTCCGCCAGGGCTGGCGGAGATCCCTGTCTGGGATTTTGACCTCAATCCATGTCACCGACTGACCTCACCAGCCGAAATGGTTCGAGAGATCGTTTTTTTCTTGCAAACGAAACACACCAGCATCATGGCAACTTGATTGAAGACAGTCTTTGGAGCTGCTGTACATTGGCGATCAAAGCTTCTGTCTTGCTCTCAGAAGGCGGGATCAGGAAGAGGATCGAAGCTGGACGAGTCCACCAAACAGGGTCGATTTAGGTGGACTCCAGTCCGCTAATCTTCGAAAAGAGGGAGCTGGACTGAGATCGCCAGCTTGAGAGTGACTGAAGATTGCTACTAAAAAAATAAAAACCCAACAAGTTTAAAGGTTGGGTATAGAGGAACTAAGTATTCGTCCAGCTGAGTACTGTCACAGATCCCCTTTGCTCGAGGGCTTTGGGGTTTGTAGAGCTTAGTGGCTTCATGTTTAGGGCTGCTTTTTGGGTCTAGGGTTTAGGGTTTAGGGTTTAGGGCTTAGGGTTTAGGGTTTAGGGTTTAGGGTTTAGGGTTTAGGGTTTAGGGTTTAGGCTTTAGGGCTTTAGCTGTAACCGAAAAGACCGACCTTTTTCAGGAACTATATTATAGACACCACAAGAAGGAGCCCTCGGAAGGGAGGTCTTTCCGGCTACCAGGTAAGGTCTATAGCCTAAACCCTAAACCCTAAACCCTAAACCCTAAACCCTAAACCGCTATAGGGTTTTTTTGGCAAGAGGTGATTTTGGGATTTAGGGCTTCGGGCCTCAAGTCGTTAATGTAGAGTTTTTTCATTACCTATACTATTCTGGGGGGGTTCCTTAAAGGAAAATGTAGGGGCTGAAATAATTACCTGTACTATTTTTTTTGTTTGAGGGGGGGGGTCCTTACTATAATTATAGTATAATATACCCCCAAAACCTTATTCGAAATATGAAGGCCCCCATCTTATAGAACCGTTATGGTCGCCCTTATAGTATCCCTGTTTAAGGAGCCCTGGAAAGGAACCCTCTTCTAATTATTAAGGTACCCATATTCGTGCCTTAAGATCCTGTCGGTTTCGAGGTTTTTAGGGCTTAGCCTATGCAAGCTGGCTGTCCGCCCGACCCGGCCGGAAGAAGCCTCCAAGAAGTTGTGGGATTGTCTGTTTTTGGGGTGTGTAGGATTCAAAGGTTTTAGGATTTAGGATCTTTTTAAGGCTTAGGTTTGTTCTTTAGGGTTTAGGGTTTAGGGTTTATGGTTTTAGGGCTTGGGCTTAGCTATAGTTGTGCTTCTTGTTAATGTCGACTGCCTATAACTCGATGCGGCAAATCGGGCAAACCTGCTACAGCCCAAACCTTAGTTAAACCCGAAACACCTAAACTCGAGACCATAAGCCCTAAGTAAACCCTAAACCCTCAACTCTGATGAAACCCCAAACCCTGAACCTTAACCAAAGCCTGAAGCCCCTAAACCATGAACCCCAATTAAACCCTAAACCTGAATCGGGAATGCAAGGACGTCGAACCAGGCTACAATATTGCGGGTTGAGAGGGTTTAGGGAATTTAGGGTCCAGAGTTTAGGGTTTAGTGTTTAGGGCTCTAGCGTTCTTGAATTCGCGAGTCATGTGGGCCTGGCTTTGGCAACGACACACGCCTGCACCTTGCCCCGCGATGGTCCGAAATTACCAAAACCCTAAACCTGAGCCCTAAACCCAAGCAGTACTCCTCAACATTCTGGGCCAGGGAAACAAGTAGCGTTTAGGGTTTAGGGTTTAGGGGCCCTGAGCCCCTAAACCTTAGGTAAGCCACCGCACGGCCCGTCTGCACCATGCTTTCCTTCCAGAGGCGTGCAGACAGGGAGAGAGAGAGAGACAGCGATCTGTAGGGGGTAGGAGCCTGCAAAACCGAGCAGTATTCATTTCGCGTAAATTTTTTTTAACAGAAGGAGAGAGAAAGGACTAGTCACCAGTCGCCGGCTATGGTTCTGCAAGCCGTTTCAACAGCATACAACTACTTTTCCCGAGATTGACGTATCACGTTGTGCCGTTGTACGGTTTCGGCTGCAGGAGAAAACACCACAACGTGAAACCTTCGCATCTGCGACAGGAAGACATCCTCACTCACCGAAATAACCACGACTGGGGAAGTAACTGTGATCATGAGCCCTAGACGCCACCCTAAACCCTAAACCCTAAACCCTACAACCCTAAAGCCTAAACCCTAAAACCCTAAACCCTAAAGCCTAATTCCTAAACCCTAATTCCTAAACCCTAAACCCTAATTCCTAAACCCTACAACCCTAAACCCTAAACCCTAAACCCTAAACCCTAACC
>CAJNDV010016714.1:55356-67434 GCA_905221635.1 Symbiodinium sp. CCMP2456 | reverse complement strand
CTGCGACTGCTACTGCTACTGCTCCTACTCCTACTCCTACTCCTACTCCTACTCCTACTCTACTCCTACTCCTGCTACTGCTACTGCTACTGCTACTGCTACTGCTACTGCTACTGCTACTGCTACTGCTTCTGCTCCTGCACCTGCTACTGCCACTGCCACTGCCACTGCTACTGCTACTTCTACGCTACAGCTACTGCTGCTGCTGCTGCTGCTGCTGCTGCTACGCTACTGCTACTGCTGCATGTCTACGGCGACACCGGGTAAGAAGCTTTTCTTGTTGTTGGTTTCCAGTCAACCGCTCCAAGGCCACCGAAACGCGGGCTATCATGCACCTGCTGCCCCAAAGAGGAGGCATCGAAGAAGCTTTTTAAACTTGTCATTTCGGGAGCCTTAGTTACGATGCTTCTAGGGTTCCTTCATGCCTTGGTGGAGTCTGCTGACTCCCTTTGACAGGACCTTTGGGTATGCCTCATCTGTGGCCACCTGGGATGTGGAAGATACCAAGATGCCCATGCGAAGGCTCCATCCTTTCTTCAGATGTGGTCCGGCAAGCTGTCGCCGGTGCAGGATCATGCAACAGACCGGCGTCATCGCTTCTGCCAGATGCTCGGAGGCTTTCTCTTCTGTCTCCTGTGTTGGAGCTGATGTCAGGCTTCCAGCTGGCCACTGGCCGGATCTGGGACTACGAGTGTGACGTTTTCGTTCACCGCAGGTGCAGACGTGGGACTGAATCGACTGAACAGAGCAAGTCCTAAGCTGGCATGAGTGAGTCGGGTGAACTTTGCGCTGGGTTCTCAAATGGACTGGGTTGCTTGCGCGATCGCCTTTCTTGGCAGGCTGGTGCAACAAGCCGCGGCTTCCGGTGGACGCTACGAGCCCCCGGCCAAGCTTCGGGTTTGATTGTTTTTTTGAGCGCACAGTTTTTCTGGAAAAGACCCCCTTACAGATGCAACACACGCAACGCGAACTGGAGAAGCGGAGCTGTCGCCGAGTGGACTGTCATTCCAAAAACCTGAGGGCTTGCAGCTTCTCGAAATAGTCGCATGGCTCTGAAGCAACATCTCAGCCGCTACTTCATGTTTACGATGCTACACGGCGACGGCGAGAAAAAACACCTGCATGCAACTTCAATCTCATGTCCTGAAACCTAGAAACTCAAACCCTACAAAAACTCTATGGGCTCAACCCTATACCTCCTATAGACGCCTGTACCCTCGACCCATACGTTGGCCTTGATCAGGTTGGCGCTACCAGCTCCAGCCGCCGGAAGCCTGGCAAGAGACCGCAGTACGTAACCATGGGTTCAGGTGGAGCTTTGTGTTTCAGAAAATAGAGACGGCTCCTTTGGAGTTGTCGGTATTGGTCGTTGAAGATGGCTGCCTGAGTTGAGTGAATCTTCAAACTCGACATCTTGCACAGTCCCAGCCGCAGCCACAGGGTAATTCTGAGATTCACAGATTCCCTGCGCCGAGATCAGCGGCGAAGCGGCCTCCTCTGGATCAAAGGCCAGCACCCAAGCTGCTTTCATGTCCCTACGGCTGAAGGTAAACCACAGGACAGGTTTGTCGTTCCAGCTACAAGTACCATACCCGCCTTCGTCGTGTGTGTTCTAGTAGCTGTTGCTAACGTTTGCATACCTGCATCTGAGAGTGCGATGTATGATGCCCTCCTCAAATTTTCGAAGCCATGTGCCCGACCATTGGCTTTCCTGGGTATGAAATTGTTCAGTCCTTGCTGATGCTAACGATCTTCGCCTTGGCCTGGTCTGCTTCTCCAAGCCATCCATGTGAGAAAGATGGGTTCTGTGTCTCCTCGTGAGAGTACGACGTCGTGGCACTTATTCCCTGTAGGCGAGAGAAGTGGATACCGCACAGACAACATCAGACAACTATGAGACCTTGTCGGTGCTAGCGTAGACGAGGCAGTGCCCAGAACAGATAGGAACATCATGAGCCTTTGGTGCCGATACTTAGCTTTTTAATTTTCGTCTGCGTGTGTGCCAAGATGCTTCATGTCACCAGCCACAGAAAAGGAGCTGTGCGGAGAGTCCAGCCATAAATGTAGAAGTTCCGGAGTCGCCACTGGATCACAAGCTCCCCTCGCCGATAAGTTCGGGCGGTTGCAGGATGTGCCATTCAAGCTTTGAGGCGGCTGGGGGCTGCGTGGAAAGGGTCCCGAATTTGTCGAACTTCTCTAGCTGGGACAAGTCAAAGAGGCCCAATCGAGGCTTGGGAGCGTTATCGTCTATAAGAACAAGTCACAGTCACAGTGTTCTCATTGCTTGACCTGCTCACCCGTCCGATGAATCGCCAAGGATGCAGCTTCCACGGATGAGGCCGAGCTGTGACCCAAACGCAGACTGCCGTCGGCTCCGAGTCTGCTCCGCATGCTGCCAGCAGCACCTGCTTTCCATGGAGCTGGATGCCATCCTGGCATCCCAGCTCGACTATCAGTCCCATCCTCGGTACTCGCAGACTCCTAGAGCCATTCAAGTGGTGGGCAGGGCTAAAGCCATGCGAAAGCCGCTGAGCACCCTTTCAGGCGGTCGCTGTACGAGGCACAGCTGACGGAGCTGCACCAGCAGCACGGCGAAATCCTGGAAGGGCTCAAAGCAGCCCGAGAGGTGCGCCCCCGAGCAGCCCACTCCCCCCACCTCATTCTGGCCCTTGAGCTGGCCTGCTTCGTGTTTTCTGCGAGTCTGTCGTTCCTATGGCAGCATGTCGCGGGAGAAAGGCCGAAGAGCTTCGCGCACAGAATTGGCAAGTCATCGTCCCAGAGGGCCCTCAGAGAATTGCAGCTTTCTGAACAGCGTATTGTCGAAAGGCGGAGATCGAAGCTGCTGAGAAGCACAAGAAGGCGCCGATAGCGTTGCTGTTTTTGCGATAGGCTGTCCGAGCAACTGAATCCAGACTTGCAGAGTCGTAGTGCCTGGAACCGGAGATCTTTTTTAGCACTCGCATCTTTATGTCCTGCATCAAGAAGTCGTGGCAGGTGCTTGAGAAGCAGCTTGTGACGGCGCAGCGCAACTTGACAGAAGCTCAGGAACAGTTGGGCCGCGTTCCTAGCGAGTCCTGATCGGTTCAATGGCGACTCTGGAGTTCCCCGGAATGGTGGCGACGGTGAGGTTTTGTCAAAGAGCTGAACCAATCCCTGGTGGCAAACCGACGGGACATGGCCAAGCTGGGCCCTAAGTCGCGGAAGGAGCTGCTTTAGTTAGCAAGAAGGACAAGTTCCTTGTGGAAGCTCGAGTCTGTTTTCGTTTCAAACAGATGCGAGCTTCCGCAAGGAACTTGTCCTCGTTTCTGCTGCACTTTAAGCCTCAGGCTAGTTGAACAACTCCACGAGGGATGACACCGGTACATGAGCGCTGCTTGAGAAAATCTGACTGCGGTGACCTCTTGAGCTTGACTGCCCATCTCGTTGAAGCGACTCAAAACCACCTTGCATTCCCCTTGAAGCAGCTGGAGCTCGAGGCCTTTTGCTTCCTTGTCTGTTTGTAGGAGTTCGATTGCAGAGTGCTTGCGCCGAGGGGCAAGAAGGGCTATGCGGACGGCTCAGAGATCTATGTTGTATATTATACGTTACATCTTAAATAAATAAACCAACAAATCAGCAAATCAATGAATAAATGAATAAAGAAACACATCAATCAATAAACAAATAAATGATAAAACTATATATATATATAATATTGTCCTGCAGTGTATTTCGTTATGTTATATGAATTCTATTATTCAGTGGTCTCAGCCGCTGAGAGCCCGAAGCTGACCAGGCAGAGTCTTCTTCCCGGCCGGCCAAGGAAGCGGTTCTGGCCTTGTCTTCCGACTCCTTCCAGCTTTTAAAAGGGTTTAGGGCCCAGGGCCTAGGGTTTAGGGCTCAGGGTTTAGGGTCTAGGGTTTGCGGCTTAGGGCCTAGGGTTTAGGGTTTAGAGTTTAGGGTTTAGTGCCGAGGGTTTAGGACTTTAGGAGGGTGTAGGGTTTAGGGTTTGGGACTGTAAGAGGCTGTAGGGTTTAGGGTTTGGGGCTGCAAGTCAGAGACGTCAGACGGGGGGAGAGAGCGGAGAGCACATGTGGGGGTTTCCAAAAATAGGGGACCCTAATATAGTACCCTAAATAGTAGGATCCTTATTATAAGGACCCCCCAAAATTAGGGGTACGTTATTTGGGGGTCCTTATAATAGGGATCCTATTATTTAGGGTACTACAGTAGGGTCCCCTATTTTTCGGAAACCCCCACATGTCAAGGCGGAAGACCCGCTGCTCCTGCGCCTTCGTGAACAGGCTCGGTCTGCACATCGGTAGTTCTCTAAATTAGGGTCCCTTTTAGGGTTCCTTGAAGGGATATGTAAGGGTTCCGATAAGGTTTCTCTAAGGGTACTATAAAGGCTCTATTTGGGTAGTTCTCTAAATTAGGGATTAAGGGGTTTAGGGTTTAAGGGCTCTATAGGGTTTATAAGCCTTAGGATTAGGGGTTTTAAGGGGCTTATAAGGGTAGTTCTCTAAATTAGGGTCCCTTCTGGGGTCCTTTTTATAAGGGTGCCGTACTATATTGGGACCTAAAAAGGGACCCTAATTTAGAGAACTACCCACATGTTTTCCGCAATGGGAGCCGGCAACTTCCTGCAGGTGACAAAGCTTCGTGAGCAGGTCTCCGCCGCGACAGATGGCTAGAGAGAAAGGTCTTCAATGCATCTGCAGCAACATCTCGGAGAATCACGGGATGCCGAGTGAGGTTGAGCTTCCGGATGTTTTCTTAGCTTACTTTAGCTTGTTGGATCAAGATGCGAGAGCCATTAAACAGCTGAGTCCGCGCACGAGGAGGTTTGGACAGCCTTGACTGCACTTCAGTCCCACAATCCCCAGGTCATTGACGTTTGTTCAGTTGACGTCCCTGCGCTGCCTAGCGCAGCCTGCTCCAAATCACAGCCACAGAATGCCACCGAGCTCTACACACAAATGCTACAGTAAGCGGTATACTTTAAGATACTAAAGACGCACGGTGTTTCTCCTGAGCTGCAGAGCTGCGCAAGCAGCCATGGACTCCGAGGCAGGGACCCTCCGCGGTTTCAGAAGCTGCTTTGTCGCCTTTTGGGCCGTGCTTGAAGGATCATGGGACTTAGTAAGTAGGGTTATAAATAAGGTATCTGTACTTATAACCCCAATTAGTGGACTTATGACCTTACTTACTAAGTCCCATGGTCCTCCAAGTAACGGAGTGCTGGGCCTAGGTGACCTCGAGACCTGGATGGCTCCGGGAAGAGGCAATGATGGCAATAGTGGTCCCTCCCTGCCCCTGTCTCTTCCTCTCTCTGCGCAATTTGTGAGGATGAGGCCTTGATCGAGGAAGATGCAGAGAGAAATGCAGAGCAGGCGAGCCTGCTGGCACGGACTTGAGCAACTTCTCTCCACCAAATCTCTACAAAAGTACTACCCTAACTATAGGCCCCAAAACACCATCCCCTCCGATGCCCTGGCAAGGCGGAGAGAAACGCTACCATGCGATCTCTTCTCAGAAAACGCCCGCTGCTCAGCCCGGAAAGGATCCCTGGGCCCTTCCCAGGCTCGGGAGGCTCTGTGCTAAGGAGAAAAAATAGGGGCCTAAATAACTACTAGTCCTATTTTGGGGTTCCTTGTTAGGAAGTATACTATAATGCGCCCCAAAACCCTATTCTAAGTATTAAGGCCCCTATATTTCCCTAAGCCCTAACCCCCGAAACCCCTCCGTCTCTGGGCACAGCAGCCGTGGCAGCGGTAGCAGTCAGCAGTAGCGCCACTTTCCGAGTCTTTTTAAACGGTAAAGCCACCCGACCTCGTGCCCGTAGAACCACCGAGTTGAAGGGTTTTTAAGAGCAAGAAGGTTGAAGAGGCTTTTTTAAGCGCTTTGCTGCCTGTGTTGACTGGAAGCAGCATGTCTTCCTTGAATTTCTTTTTGATGTGCACCATGAGCATGATTGAGAGAGAGGATTGGAGCCCTTCACAGACAATGCTCGTCCTGGGACACGGCTGACACATCTCAAATCAGGGTGTGACTCTCACCCATGGTGCTTGGCAAGAAGATGTAAGAAGCAGCATGCTAGTAAGCATCACAACAGCCACAGTCATTACGACATTTGCGAAGTTGAGAACTCTGCCTACCAGACGTAGCAGATGTTCGTAGCCAGGACTAATGACAGCAACAGGCAGAGCGACCATCAGCGTGATCAGCGTGCATGTTCGGCATACTGCAGCATGTGCAACAACGATTCCAAGATGTTCCAAGTTGCGCCACGAATTTCAGCATACATTTGCATCATGGTATGGAGAGACCTGTAATTGCAACCGAAGCGCATTCGGCATACTAATCACCAGAACGACGATAACCCACACACGCATACATACTACCCCCCCCACATTATTTCACAATGAACCTGTCGGAATCGTGACAACCAGCACTGTTGGTTTCGGCCGTCCATCAGCATATCAGTCAGAATGACTTCAATGTGTCTCGAGCATCATAGTAGCAGAGTGCAGCCCAGTGACCGCAATATATGTAACTTGAGCAGTATGGGCATCAAATCCCGTCGCGAAACAAGACATCGTTGTGCATGGTGATGATGTCGACGAAGATGAACATGATGATTGTGGCGATATGATGACGGTGGCCTGTAGTGTTCATGATGATAATCTGAGGACTGGTTCTCCTGTTGATGTTGTTGTTGTTGCCGATTGTGGTGATCTTGATCATCTCAGTCTTTCTTAAGAGAAGGACGGCCGTCATAGTTGCAGTGACTATCACGAAAGGTTGATGTAGATAGAGAAAGAAGACCCATAAGAATCAAACGAATAGTGCCAATTCACAACACGATAATCAGACTTCGACGAGGCCGGGAAGAGCCGCGCGAAGAACAAGCCGCGGCAGCTCCCGAGGCTTGAAAGTGTTAGCATGGTGTAAACGTCAGTGCAGAGAAGCTTACCGGACGTTGCGTTCACCTTCGACTTTTTATTTCGTTGCGGGCTTGGTGAAGGCTTACCTGCACCCAGCTGAGGCGTTTATGGGTGTCACCAACACGAAAAGCGTCCCCTCGAGAAGGGCAGTGGCCGACGAGGGCCAACCACCATGGCTGCTTGGCCGAGTCAATGCGATCCCAGCCTCTGGAAGTTTTTGGCTTGCCTATAGGTTCGTTCCACGGCCCCACATCGACAACGCGGTGCGCAAAGCTGCTGCGATGCTGGGGTGTGTTGCATGTTCGTTTGCTCGCTTGATGGTGGCTACGGCAGGTTCTCCGCTTGCACGAGGCCAGCTGCTGTTGCCCAAATCTCCAACTAGAAAAACCCACAGCTTGTGCACTAGGAGATCTTAGACTTCGTCGACTTCATGCAGCATACTCAAGAGGAGGCCGTTCTGCAGTGTTACACGATCGTCGGTGAATGAAAGGATCACATTTGCAGGTGCATGCCCGGCGAAGATGGGTCTGATGCTTGATCAGTGGTCAGTATTTACTGGGGCGTGAGTGTTGGCCAGCCTACTAGAACTTATCATTCTCATTGCAATGGTGAGTAAGGTGCAGACCATCAAGGACACCTGCAAGGCTTTGTGGCCAGGCTGCAAGGTGGGCCTCGACCAGTGGGTGTTTTTTGTTGAGGGCGGGGGACCTTGGCATACCTCATCTGTGACGTGACATAGCCTCGATAACATCGCTTGAGTTTTATCACAGCCGAAGCAGGAAAGCAGCTCAGCACAAAATTGCACACCGAGTTGAGGACGATCAGCGAGAACAGCGCGAGTAAGACGAAGAACAGCGGTAATTACTAGCAATGCCACTGTCATCAGTCATACCGCCTCCAGTACGAGTAATATCAAAAAATCAGGACCACAATATTAGTCATTGACTTTCTTCTTCGTGCTGCCAGCTTGTGCTGCTTTCATCCGTGTCAGTGACAAAGTGTCATGTCGACCGTGTCAGCAAATTGCTGATTGGAGCGACTGTTGTCGGAACAGAATCACAGTTGTGTTGGTGCTTGTATTTGCAAAAAGAGAGTCTCATGCAATGATGCTAACACTCGGTTGTCATCCTGGTCGTGTCGTTGTTGTTGTTGTTGCTGTTGGAGGTGATGGTGGCATGTGGCGTCACTGTCGCTGCCGCTGTCGTCGTCATCGTTGTTGTTGACATGGGTGCAGGAAGACTATAGATAGATGTCATGTTCCAATACATCCACAAATGTCACGAGGTTTATCCTGATAAAATCCAACTATGCTGAGCTAGGAATATTGTGAAGATGACACTGTGGTGAAACAGGCCCTAGAGGTAGCGGGCTTTTGTATTCTTTGTATGTTAGTTTTATGTATGTGTTGTTTATATGTCTGTTGTTATATATATACATACACACACGTACATGTATGTTTTTATGTTTACAAGTACATGTTTATGTGTGTGTGGACAAATATAAATGCATTATAACAGAATATACTATCATGCGATAAAATACACCATAACACAACTATTCTCTCTCTCTCTCTCTATCTATATATATGTATATAGTATTTTGTAAACATAAGCATATGTATATGTATATATGTCTATATGTATATTTATATGTATATATATATATATATGTATGTTTACATATGTGTATATATATATATATGTGTATGTGTGTATTTATATACACATACATGTGTATATATATATATATCAATATGTAATATATAATCATCTCAGTATATCAACATGTAAATATATTAATATAATCGTTGTACATGTTCATAGATATATGTATGTATAGTGGCATATGGTTTCTTAATATATGTATATATATATATATATATCTGTTCATATACACTCACATATATATATATATATACACACCGTCATCACCATCATCATCACCATCAACATCATCATCATCATCATCATTAGTAAGGATACCTTGGCAGGTCTCGGTTTTTGGATCCTTCTTCACCGGCCTCTCCTTGCCCAACGGAGATGTGGATGTCGCAGTCACGGACGTCGCCTGCAAGTGCGCGGCTGCCTGTGAAGGGCTGGGATGACTGGGGGCTTGGGCTTTCACTTGTACTATATAAGAGAAAATAAAAAGTACATGGTCATAATATAAACTATATAGTATAGTATAGTATAGTATAGTATAGTATAGTAGAGTAGAGTAGAGTATAGCATAGTATAGTATGGTATCGTATAGTATAGTATAGTATAGTATAGTATAGTATAGTATGGGTTCAGGTTCGAATATGTTGTGTGCCAACCTGGTGCTGCCTTTTGGGCTGCAAGCTTGTAGCTGCAAGCCTTCAACTTCGCAACCCCCCCCCGGACACGATCGACGGTCACTGTCATTACCAGAGTAGGCGACAGTGCTGCAAGGACCCTAAACCCTAAACCCTAAACCCTAAGCCCTAAACCGTTAAGCGTAGCTTTCAACCAGGCCTTTCGGCTCGTAGCCTTGGAGCCCTAACACTGGGCCATGGCCAGTGCCAGCTGAAGAACCTCGGTGTGAGGCCGCTCGGGATCTGCTGGTTTCCCATAGGGGAGTTTCAGAAAATAGGGGACCCTGATATAGGACCCTAAATAGTAGGATCCTTATAATAAGGACCCCTAAATAGGGTAAGTTGTTTGAAACTACCATAGTTCCGCAGCCAGTGCAAAAGCGAAGGTGGCCTTGACTTTGAAGAGGGCAGCAAGACCTTGATGGCAGGCTGATGGGGGGCTGTGGTGACCGGATTACCGGCACCTGAGGTTATGCAATTAGAGAGCTCACGGATGCGTTAAGAAAACCTGTGCGATAACAGATGATCCTGAAGAATTGCCTGTTTCAGGTGACGGGGTGTTCCACAATGAGTACATCATACTCGTCGTGGTAGGCCGGATCCCCTGCGCCTCTGGTCTGGTCCAGGAAGTGTTTGAGATTGTTTGGTCGTGTGAGCTTGGAGGCATCATCCTCTTTGGCCTGTGCACCGGGCTTTGTGCCTTCACCTGGAGGTCCCGATGTTATGTTTTTTTAGGAAATTGACATTGGGAACGTTTTAAGTTTGACAGGAATCGCCAGGACCTCTGGCTCCTAATAGCGGCCCATGCCTCTGTCGCCCATCAAAGATCAGAGCCTTGGATTGGGTCGCCGATCTGAGATCCCGCTGCACCTGGATCCTGCGCACAAGAACCCCATCGAAGAGGTGCAGCTTGCGGGGAGTCAGAGATGCTATGCGGGCCCGTGGCGATTCGCTTCTGCAGCAAGCCAAGCCTAGGACACCTTACCAGACTAGGGCAGGGCAGAGTGACGACAATACACAACACTTGCATGCTTACATTGCAACTAACTTGGAGTGCCATCGTCCACAGCTTTTGCAAAGCGTTACTGAGCAGCAGACAGCATCGTTTTCGCAGCACGCGAGACGCAGGGATGTTCCAACTTATGGTCTCATCTACGTGCAGGTCTGATGCCCAAGCACCACTCTCAGCATACCTCAGCCTGAACCCCTCAACCTGTCAATCTTCCAGCTACCCTACACCCCAAACCGGAAGCCCGAAGCCCAAAATCCTAAACTTCAGCCCTGCCCCAAAAGCCTAAACCCTCTACTATACAAGACCAGGAATTCGAGCTAGCCGTTCCTGGACCTCTGAAGAAGCCAGGCTACTGAGCAGGACCGGATCATCTTTGAGCGAGTTGGATGCCCAGGAATCAGGTCCTTTTGGTTTGAAGATTCCGGGTTCGGAGCCAGGGGTCCTGGATACCTTGAATAAGGGTAGTTTTCCAAACTAGGGTCCCTTCTGGGGTCCTTTTTATAAGGGTGCCGTACTATATTGGGGACCTAGAAAGGGATCCTAATTTAGAGAACTACCCATAAAGCTTTTGCGGTGATACAATACTGTAGCTGTAGAGATGCTCCGAAGCTCTGCTTTCTTCCTTTTCGAGGTCTCGACATTTGTACGCATCACCGTCTGCTCAGATCTAGCCAACTGCCTTAGTCTCAACAGTAACTTGAAAGGTTGTCTGACATGTACCGCAGCCCAGTACCGAAACTGATCCTTATCAGGCTCACGAGCAAGCTTTAGCCGGAGCTCCCAAGACTAAGAGGAATCCCTGCATGACTGGTGAATTATCTTAAGGCGTTCCAGGTTTCGGTTTGTGGCATTCTGGTATTCTGGTTAGCTCTGGTTTCCTGGGCATGGCTTCAACCCTAAACCATAGACCATCATGGGCCACGACGATCTAAACAGGTATCGGGGATCCCGAATTCTGCAGAGCAGCTCAACTAGCTACGTAGGTGCCGCATAAATTCCTGCACGACCCAAATGATTCGGGCATGTGACCTGAACCCTAAACCTTAAACCCTTAAAACGAACATGACAGTATGCTGCAGGGTTTCTTGGGTTTGCCTCGGTCTTCGCACGCTGGGCAAGTCTGCCTCGTAACGCGTGCTGCTCTGTGACCCATTGGGCTAGGGTTAGGGGGACGCGAACCCACAAGAAGCCTCGAGCTTTTCTTGACCCAACCAGCTGAAGGCCGAAAAGAAGAGGCGTGAGAGAGAAGAGCGAGAAGAAGCTCTTCGAGAAGCAGCAGACCCGGACAGAGGCAGTGCCTTCTGCCTCGATGGGATTCTCATGTCACTTGAGCTTCGTACCTAGAGACCTGTCAGGTTCCGACGAATCTCCGCCTTCAGTGGCACAGGACTTGGAGGTCGCCGTTGAGGATGCCGTTGAAGCTCAGAATGGCGAGGGTTCGAATGCCAGGATCCCCGCAGCCACAAAAGCAATCGCGCCGGCAGCAAAGGACGTAGCGGACGTAACGGTAGCAAAGGAAGCACTGCTGCCACCGACAGCAGCACAAGTCAGGCAAGGTTGACTGCTCACAAGAGTTTTATGCATCACCATCATTGACCACGCAGCTGCACTTCCAGAGTGCGTGAGGCCTTTGTGAAGCACAAAGGCCGGAAATCCAGCCGAGGTGCATGGAGATTCACATTTGCTTACAAGGGAGTGCTCTGCTCTTGTCGCTCATTTGGCAGCCTCGGAACCCGGAGTCCATCGGCATGACCACGAAGGACGAGACAGTATATAGTAGTAGTATAGTACAGTACAGTACAGTA
>CAJNDV010016714.1:29007-52837 GCA_905221635.1 Symbiodinium sp. CCMP2456 | reverse complement strand
TACTACTACTACTACTACTAGCATTGAAGTCGGAAAAGCTCTCAGTAGCCAAACCATCGGATTCCATTCTGTCTCAGCCTGTATCTAAGGGCTTTATATGGAGACTACCTGGCATATAAGGGGTATATAAGGACTATACAATGATTATTTAAGGTAGTGGGATTAAGGGTCCCTATCAGGGGTCCCTCCTAAAGTCCTTAGAACCCTTAACCTTAAACCCTAAACCCTAAACCCTAAACCCTCCTAAAGTCCTTAGACTGCAAGCCATGTTCAGCGACGCTGCTCCAGCGAGGTGGAGAGGCATCCGTGGGGCACCGTGGAGGTCACTGCTGCGACCCGGAAAGCCGAAACCCTAATATAGGGGCCTTAATAATTAGAACAGGGTTTTGGGGGGTTCCTTCTTATAATTGTAGTAGTATACCACCCAAAACCCGATTCTAAATATTGAGGCCCCTACATTACCCAGACACCATTAGTAATGGTTCAATGAGTACAGTGACTACAATGATCCGTGGTATGATTGGTATGATTAGCATGATCGGGATGGTTAGTATTCCTCGTCTTGTCCGCATGATTAGTAGTAGTATTCGTAGTATCGGTATTATTAGTATGAGTAGTATTATAAATTCTCTTCGAACTATTCGTATTGTTAGTATGAGTAGTGCTATCAGCTTTATTCTGGTTATTATTCGGCTAAGCGCATTCTTATTATTGTTACTATTATTATTACCATAATTATTATTACTATTATTGTTATTATCAACTTTGTCTTGGGAGTTTAGGTCTCGCTCGACCAGATGTTCGGGTCCGCCTCGACTCGATGCCTGTTACATGCTTTGCTGGAGGGTTTTAGCGTTTCTTCCCGATCACATCATAGGGTTTAGGGCTAAGGGGGGTTTATGGTTCAGGGCTTCTAATTGGAGCCACCTGTTTGATTTGGTTTGTCTTGTAAAGCTTCTTCAGTCGTTTGCCCGCCACTCGCCGCAGGCTACTGGACATGTCTTCTACAGTCATCACGTCGCGCAGATCACAGGCATGGAAGCCTGACACTTCTTTCTCAGCAGCTCCTAAAACCTCACATGTTTCAGGTTCGTTTACAGCCTCCGATGGTGGCAAAGGCAAGCTGCAACTCAGCCGCCACCCAAGTCTTGCAACACCTACAATCTTGCACTTTTCTGGTCAGAGATGTCATCTAGGCCCCGACAGCTCCTGAAGTTTTGTAGACGTGGGATGCACACAAGCGGCATCCACAAAAGTCTTTGATCTGGAAGTGTCTCGGTCGTCGCCTGCTTTGCCAAGCAGCAGGCTTTGTTTTGGGGTTTGCGGCTTCCCATCCTCTCTCCGGAGCCAGGCATGCGGCAAAAACCACACAAGAGACCAGACTGCCAAGGTACAGTATGTCAGCTTTCAGTGGAAGGCAGTGCAGCGCAGCATTGTACAGTGTGAGTGGACGCTGCAGCATGCGCATCATCTCTCCGCAGCTGTGCAGACCCGCTTTTTCTGGGTGAGGCTGCAGAACTTGGTGCCTTCATGGTTACATGTAGTAACATTGCTTGCAGAGAACACCTTTGCCATGTCTGGGCCAGGGTCAAGATCGTGAACAGATAGCATCTGGTTCGATCGGAGTGACAGGCTAGGACTTCATCACAAGGACTCGCAAGAACCGGCTGCGACACAAAATCCCACGAGCATGAAGCGAGAATCGTCACGTTGCATACTCGAACCTGTCTAGAGTTCTCGGTGTAATCTTGACCCAGGACAGCTTAGCCTGACAAGATCTTGTCCGGCAATAGTGCAGAGACCGTTTGTTTAAGCCAAATTTCGAATCTGCACTTTCAGTAGCCTTTGCCAAGCAGGGGCTTGTGCACCCAGTGGTATTCAACAAGCGACGGGAAAATGTTCATTCGCATCATTGTTGGCAGCTTCCGATTCTTGTGTCGACGAACGATACACAGACTGTGCCAATCTGGAATCGAGCATGCTGTTTTGGCTGCCGTCCTTGTAGGACAGGTACTGCGATGAAGATGCTGGCGGACTGTGTTGCTGAGTTTGGCCAGATTAGCGTGTCTAAGTCCAGTGAGCGCAGAAGGCACTTGCAGATGCCACATCTGCGAGGATCAGCTACTCTCCAAGGGAGAGATCAGCTGGTTGGAAATCATCGAGACTGCGAAGGCGAACTCCCAGTCGTCAGCCCGGACCGTGGCTCAAGAGCACACTTGGGCCAGGTGCCGGTGATCAAGGTTCGATCGCAGTCATGTGGCCTTCGTGCCGATGTGGTCTTCAGCCAGGCGGCCGGAGAAGTAGCGCTCCTGCTTTGTGCGTGTTAAAACCACTGCCCCTGCTTGCAGCCGGATGGCATGGACTCCTCCAAGTTCATCCGCTCCAAGCTGAAGGAGTGCTGCCAGCTGCTTCTATGTGTCGACGGTACGAGTTGCCTCTCAGACCATCAGCATGCATGCAAAGGAGTATCCGCAGATGAAGCCATTGCTTCTATTCCTGAAGTACTTCCTTCTGCAGAGAGGGCTCCACGAGACCTACACAGGCCACATTTTTCCAGAGTGCTAAGCCCATTCTTATTATTGTTACTATTATTATTATTATTACTATTATTATTATTATTCTTATTATTATTACCATTATTATGCAGATCCTGAAGCATGGACCTCAACAGGTGGTATGGGCTCCTACCTTCTCTGCAACGTGGTTCTCCATTTCCTCCAGAGGCATCCGTCATCCCGGAGTGCCCGCCAGTGAGCCGGCTCAGCAAGATTGAGATTCTTCTGGATTCACCCTAAACCCTACACCCTTGAAGGAACCCTCAAAGGGAACCTATTTTAGAACTCAATATACCCTTTCAGGAGGAGTATGCTGTGACAGGGATCCCGCAGAGCTAGAGGCAATTTCCTTGTGCTTTTCGGGACTCCTGGTGCCCAGGTATGCCGGAACTTCGCTGGGACACTTGCTCTTCGACTTCCTGAAGTGACACGTTGTGAGTATAATGCGATGCGACGGCATCTTCCCCCCTAGCCAGACGCCATCGCAGTACCAATGTATCTTCGGTGCTTTGGCGCCTTTGCTGCTGCTGCCGATGTGTTTCTGCACGTGAAGAAGAAGATGAGGATGAGGATGACGATGGTGGTGATGCTGGCCATGACGATGTCGCCGTCTACTGCCACCACGAAGATGTGTTCCATCATTGCCGGCACTCCTTTCCTCCCCCTGGAGTAATGCGGAGAGGACAGACAAAGGGACAGGAAAGTATGATGCTATACGATTCAACTTGCTCGCCCGCTTGCTTGCTTGCTTGCTTGTCTTGGGCTTGTTTGCCAAATTTGCATGCCCAACAGCAGAGCCGTGGCAGTGTTGCCCATTTCCGCATTCTTCTGGCGTTCTTGTGGCTGCCTGGCTGTGGCATGGAAATTCTTGCGAGGTACTATGGGCAGGAGTTCAACTACAAGGATCAGGCGCTCAAGTCATCATGCAGAGTTCGACAAACTACCCTTTGACCATTCCTGAACACCCAGCACCTTTTAGTCATTTTCTTCGACAGGGCATCTCGGTTCTCGATGGCGGATCGACCTTCGCGAAGGCAGGGGTACTAGAAGCTCCATCAAGTTACAATACTCCACCTGAGTTTTATTGTTTACTTGCAGACGTGTCACAGGCTGGCCGTTTCCCCGAGAGGAAGCAGCGAGGCCGTGCGCAGTGTCGACTTTTTCCATGCAACAACGAATCCTGCCGGTGATTCGGGGATGACAGGCCCGCACGATTGGGGACCAAAACTGCAACTGTGCCTGGAGTCCCCGCTGGCTCCGGACATGGACTTGGGCCCTAAGCTCAAAGCTTCCGAGCACTTTTTTTGAGGATTTCTGCTGTTTCTGTAGGTGGGGCTTGCTTTCGCATGCCTATTCTGCGGAATCTCTTCCATCATGGGCTGACACCTCAAGCGCTGGCATCTCCCGGCTCCTCAGTCTGCTTCCCTTAGAGCCATCGAGTCAGATCATCTGTCAGGTTTCACTGTATTTGCCACCTCTTCGTGTCTCGTTCGCCACCGGAGGCCCCGGTCCTGGAAAAGACTTCGCGAGTAGCCACAGCCGGAGCATGCCAGAGCCGTCTTTTGGGCAGGTGTCGATGCTCTGCCCCTTGCTGATAGACCCGGCGTCTTCCGCGGCACGCTTTTCGTTCTTGAGTTTCCCTCGCTTGCCGTGGGCGCTTTTGATGCCAGGCATCCGGTCATCACGGACCGGTTCAAGCTCATGTCCGAGCAGCCCGTGGGGACCCCAGCGCTCCGAGTGTGGCCCATGATGACCCCTTCGCGGCCGGCGAAAAGCAGGCAGCCCTTCCGGGAATGAAGCGGAAGGTCTCCCAGGCCTGATGTGGGAGTTTCCGAAAAGAAGGGGTCCCCTTATTTTGGGGTCCTTATAATAAGGATCCTACTATTTGGGGTACTATATTAGGGTCCCCTATTTATTTTCGGAAACCCCCATGTAGCCTCGCGAATAATTACTCCGATATGGGTCATTCTCTGAAGGTCTTTTTTACAAGGGTGCCCCACCATTTGTGGGGCCTAAACAGGGACCCGAATTTAGAGAACTACCCATATCGAAAAGTGCAGACTTCAGGTGGGGGAATGGGTCACTGTCTGGAGTCTGGAGGCAGAGGTCCTGGTGGAAACGACCACCGCCCCGAAGAAGGTGCGCCCAGCGTCGCAGGACACACGAAGCAAACCGGGGGGCGTCTCAAGCCAATCGGTCTGCCTTGCCTCAAGCCCTCAAACAGGGCAGACGCAGGTTGGTTTAGAGTTTAGACATAAAAAAACAAACCGTTTATAGGGTCCAAGCCCTTCACACGCATGAGCAAGGCTGCGAAGCCGACAAATTCAGCAGCGACGAATGAGGAGGCTTGGCTTCCAGCTTAAGCCCCACAAGCACCTTAGAATTCAACGCTGAAGTCCTGCAGCTGCTTTTGGAATGGTCTCGCAGGCCGAAAAACTGGTGGAGTCCACGACGGCCCCGAAGAAGGTGCGTACCTGGGGGGAGGTAAGAGTTGCAGCAGATTCAAGAACGCAGCATTATGGAGCATGCGAACTCATGGAGAATGGCAATAGTAGCAAAACAACCATCAACACTCGCCACAGCACGACATGAGATACAGCGACAATGAACAACTACGTCGGTAAGTACAGCAGATGGAAATTGCTAGTCGCTAGCTGATTAGCTGCTTGGCGCTCTGGTTGAGGCTATCGTTGCTGTTCAACAGAGCAAGAGCAGCAGCAGGAGAAGCAGGATAGCAGTAGGAGGAGGAGCGAGAAGGAGGAAGAGGTGTAGCAGTAGCAGCAGCGGCAGCAGTAGCTGTAGAAGTCGCTGTAGCAGTAGCACAGTCACACTGCTGCAGCTGCTGCTGCAGCTGCAAATGTCTCAACTAGACCAAGTCGAGATGTTGAACAACATCAAGGTACATGATCGTGCTCCTCATCTTCTTCGTTATCGCAAAGGCATCCGGCTCTGAAACGAAGAGCAAGCTCTTCCCTAAACCCAAGCTCTAGACTGCCCTAAACTCCTAAGCTCCTGAACTTCCTAAACCCCTAAACTCGTAAACCCTCATACTCCTAAACTCCCAAACCCCTCAACTCCTAAACTCCTAAACTCCTGCGCCGCTTCCGCTTGTCAGGCTGCGAAGCCGAGCTCGGAAGCCTCCAATGGCAGGGCCAAGGCAGGGGTCAAGAATCAGGGATTTTTGGGTTTAGGGTTTAGGGTAAGAACTGAAGATGTTGATCATGATGATGCTGTTCTATGATATTCATTATAGCCATCATAGTGTTACTACTAGTAAAATCATAGTATTAGTGATCGCAATAGCAACAAGAATGCCATCATAATAATGATGTGATGATGATCATGATTCTGACGATGGTGAAGACGACGATGAAGAAGATGATGATCATCATTCCACTTATCCTTCAGGTGCAATAGAACTAGGAAAGGATGCGTCGCGCGATGGCATAGCAAAGACTAGAGGAGCCTCATCAAAAGAGTAAAACATCAAAGCAACAGTCGCTCCAAATTGTTCAGGGCCAAGCAGCCTGAGCCAGCAACGAATACCCTTGAGTCATGCTTGCAGGAGACACGAAAGAAGCGACAGCGAAGCGTGACTTTGCAAAATTCGCTGGGATCTCAGTCGGCATTTGATGCGATGAGCGATTTGCCGTTCTTGTTCTCTCTTTGTCGTATCTTGTTAGTCCTCTCGTTTTGGTTGTCATTAACGCAAAGATGCGGCAGGTTGCGCACTGCCACTAGACACAGCAAAAACGCTGCCACTGTTGCTGTGGACGGGAAGGAAATGGTGATCGTGGCAACAAGTTAAACGTTTGAACTGTCATGGCAATCGTTATCGAGTCAATTGGAAGTTCGCAGGAAATCCACGAGCAACAACAAACCCACCTGTCAGTGCAGAGTAGCATACATATCGGAAGACAGTTGTAGTGGTGGGAATGCAAAATTACTGGCCATTGCAGGAAGAGTAGTCTTGCCCCATGGGCTACAAGTGACAGCATGCAGAGTGCAACTGCGAGCTGTACAAACGAGAGGAACAATAGCAATAGTCATCGCAGGCATAGTGGTGATACTGGCCATGCAAAAGAGCCGGCTACGGTATGATCAGACAAAAGGCTCCACGTGAAGAGAATGACCATGAATAGTCGTTGGAATGACCATGACATTCACTGCACTCGTGGCGAAGCTGATGATGGCGGTCGCGATCATGATGATCATGACGTCGATGATGATGCTGGTGATGCTGATGATGATGACCACGGTGAGGATGATGGTGATTGTGGTCCTCCTCATGGTGAATAGTATTGCTACGTAGTGTTTTTGTTGGGTTACTGTTTCAGTTAGTGGGTAGTTTTCTAAATTGGGGTCCCTTTTGGGGTCCTTTGTATAGGGGGGCCGCACTATATTTGGGACCTAAAGAGGGACCCGAATTTAGAGAACTACCCTACTTTGATTTGTGTCCCATTGCCATCCGGGACGAGCCGAGGCCTGCCAAGGTGTCGGACTCAGCTCGTGACGTGCCCAGGTGTCACTCGAGCGGGGCTGGTAGAATAGGACCGTAAGAGTTGCTACAAGGCTATCAGAGGCTATGAGGGTTGCTCAAGATGTCTTTTTGGAAACTTTCAGACTTGCACTTAGGGATGAGGCCTCAGCAACTGATGTCTATGTTTCGGTTCCTGGGGTCATTTTGAATTCCACGTCTCGGCTCGTAGATCTGTCTCGATCTTCTCATAGTAGCTTAGCGCTCCGAGGAAGACTTGTAGGTTCCATGTCGAGAAGCCTCAGCAGCCACATTACGGCTTAGGCTCTTAAGGTGAACTAGAGTCGCTACTGGTTCGACGAGTTCACTTTCCCATGTGTCAGCGAAGTTCATTGTGAGCAACGGTATAATAAAGACAACTAGTGTGCTCCTCAGGCAAGAGCCGCACGGAATTGATGGGGAAGCATCGCTGTCCGTGTTGCAGCCACTGTTGCGCTGCAGTCAGGCGGACAGCAAACGATGGCATGCTGATGTGGAGGAGTGGGACCAGTCCGACTGATGGAAAATGTCCCCGTTTGGTAGCCTTTTGCATTCGGGCTTCGCAGCGCGCAAGGCTTGCAAACGCGCACGGATCAAAGCCAGGGCTCCAAAGCGCAGGGGCATCTGTCGACAACAGTGCAGTGATTAATACCTTGGTCAAGCGCGGTGACTCTTCAGAGCTGGGCCTAGGATAGCTGGTTAGAATAATAAAGCGATGCGTAGCCTGCGGCTGTCATGGCTGTCGAATCTCGGGCGTTCCAGAGCCTTTCGACCATCATCGCCACACCCCGAGCTTTCCGGCTTGAGTGCAGGAGAAGGCACATCTTCAGAAAAAGCGCAGTCGAGAACCGTTTTTTGAACCAGGTAGGTTTGGTGGCCACTTCAATTCCAGCTGGTCTTGCTCTGGCTGGTGGCTTTCTGTGGACAACACGTGTGGAGTGGGTATCGAGCTTAAGAAAACGAGGGTTCGAGATGACAAAAAGGCAGGGATGTGCCATCTCAGGCTTGGACGCTTCTCGGAGCCGTTCTCTTGGACACGTGTGTCTTGCAGTTGAAGGCTGGGCCGAGAGGCTTAGCATCTGAGGTCGAGACGTTAAGGAGTTTTCCAGCCGTTTCGCCGTGTAAGGGCCTTCTTCAGCAGCCACGGCCAGCAGCCCAGCACGGCACGCAAGCACCGCAGCGTTTATGCGTCCACGAACATTTCCGCTTTGCGGCTCGGTCTGTGTCCTGGGTCCTTGCTCTACCGGAGGCCTGTCCAGCATGCTGCCTACGTGCTGCCGTCTGAGGGCCCCTTTGGCATGCCTGGGGCTGACATGGGAAGCCTATCTGCAGAACAGATCTTGCGACTCATGGATCATGGATGCCATCCAGGCCGTCGGAGCATGCTGCGTTCGCAGGCTTTTTGCTTGGGCAGCTGCATGCCAGGTAGGGTGCATGCTCTCTAAAGTGCAAGTCAAGTTTCTGTGAAGTGCCACTGCCCGTGAACTTCCGATGTTTTGCTGTGCTGGGGGCAATCCAGCAGTTTCTGGCTCCAGCCCGTGAGATGAGATCATAGGCATAGGTGTATGCACGTACGCTCTCAGCTCATGTTGTCCATTCCTGCAAGAGGCAAACATGGAAGGCCTGGTGCAGTAAGTCTGCAGCGTAAGTTGTGCCACATGGCGCCATGCACTTCAAAGCCACCTTCCAGTGCGCACCTCGTTATCGCGTTTCCTTGCCGAGCAACCTCATAGTCTCAGAGTCTATGGTCTATAAAACCCTAAACCCCAAACCCCATAGTCTATAGTGCCCAAAAGCAAGCTTTCAGGTGACTATCGATGGTGGGGAAACGATTGCCCCGCGGAGAAGCCTGGGCTCGCAAACTGTGTCGGGTCCTGGGCAGCTGCATTCAGGGCGACTGATGCAGAGGGTCCCCATCTTGCTTTCGCAGGTGACCGTGATTGCAGAGCACAGCTGCGGGAAGATTGTAGGAGGCTGGACCTGTGAAAGCTCCAACCCCTGCTTGTGACTGTCCTGCTGGCACTTGCAGGCAAGAATGCTGGCTTGTCAGCTGCACATGAGAGGCGAGTTTACACGAGGTTGGGGCTCGGACTGCGATGGACACCTTTTCACGGATGTTCTCTTCCACGGAGTTATGGTAACGCCTTCTCTGATTCCTGTCAGGCTCATCAGCAACCTCGGGAAGCGAGGGCAGCCGGCGCAGGCCGCTGCTTCGGCTTTCAGCCACATTTTCTGGGACCTTCCGAGTTGTTTCTAACGGTTTAGGGATTACCCATAGTCTCCATTGTAGTTCCTTGTTTTTTGGTTTAACCAGTTATATATTAAGGATTTTATAAGGTATCCCCAAAAAGGAAAAATGGAGACTACAGGTAGGCTTACGCTGCATCGCACATGCTGCAGGCTGTGCAGGCATTGAGAGAAATGCAGCAAAATGGCATCAAGCCAGACAAGTCTGTCTACAATGCACTGGTCGCGGCCTGCATCAACTGCCAATGTCTGACTCCTAGGGGTGGCTTTCGATGAGCATTAGCCTGCAGCCGAGTCCCAGGTCGTGAGTCCGCTCTGGACGTATTCGAAGAGATGCGCGGCGCAGGCGAATTCGTTTCTATTGTGCTTTTAGTTGTCGCCGTTGTCGCTATTAGTGGGTCCCGGGATATCCCAAACCTGGTTTAAGCTGCTAAACCTGCACAGGTTTCGAGCTTGACGAGGAGATCCATTATGATCTCATAAGTCCAGTCCCGAGACAACGGGGGTGCCTGATGCCGCTGTGTCTGATGGCTTGCTATGGCTTGCAGCTTCTCTGCTTCCTTCAGAACAGAGGCTTGTGCGGCTTCGCCCAAGACTGGAAGAAATCGCTTGTCGGGGCCATCTTTATGACAGAAGCCCGTTGCTGACCAGTCAAATAGAATGCACAGGAGCTTTTGCAACAGCTCCGAGATACTGGCATTGTACCCAAGGCAGGCCGCCAAGAAGTGCCTGCCCATATAATGCTGTCTACGCTGCCGATGCTCGCAGGGGAATTCCTACTGCAGCGTTGTGAGAGTCTGTTGCCGGTGCAAGCAGTACCCCACGGCTTTTAACTCAGTCACGTGACACGATATCATCGACACAGTGTCATAAGTCGACTGCAACCTGAGGTGCTGAAGTTGCTGACGGAGATGGAAGCATACGGCCTAGGCCGTTTCTCTGTGCGGTGTAGAAGCCATTCTTGCCACGCGCGGCGTTGGGGTACTTGTCAGACCACTACCAAGTTGCGCAGAAGCTGAGGGTAGACGAAGCCTCAGCTCATTTCTGGGTTGGGCGGCGCCTGCTTCTTACTTCGATCTTTCTCAGGAGTTTGCGCAGTGTTTGCCCACGCAGCCCGGGCCTAACTTTGCAAAACGGCTCTCTGCTGGCGGGGGGACAAGCTGAGTAATGGTTGGGGGGCATTGACTGACACAACTGTCTGAAGAATATGTGGGAATGGTTTCAGTCCTGGTCCTCTTCAACTTGTTGGAAGGGATGCATGACTGCGCTGGTTTCTGTTTGGCTCAAGCGATCAGGACACATCAGCAAGGACGAGATCTTGTGAGCAAAGATCTGCTGCTTCATGCCGCACGACAACCCTGAAACGTACAGCCATACTGTCTTCACGGTACTGCCTAAACCCGAAACTGAAGCTGAGGCCATGGCAACAATGGGAAATCTGCCGCGCGAGTGACCGGCCACTGCAAACCTGGGATGAAGCAAGGAAGTGAGCAGCCTGGGCGTTTCTGCAGGGCTGCTTTAGCTAACGAAAGTGTCTGAATCTCAAAGGGATTCGACCCAAGCTTCAGAGTCCAAAGAGCTGACTCCTTCCAAAACGCCTGTGCGACAGAATTTACAGTTTTAACAGAAAGATGAGCTTTCTTGTGTTTTTTTAGCCCATGCAGGCAGCCCCGGCTAGCAGCCGCAGGCTTCGGCAGAGGCTTCCGAGCCTGTGCCCTTTGCCTCCTTGCTCTCTGGGTTGCGTGCTTGGAAGATTGGTGGGATTTTGCCGGAGCCACGCGGCTGGCTCCAGTAAGGCCGTTGGAGTTCTCAGCATGCGCTACGTCACGGGAGCTCATGCCATAGCGGGTAGCCCAGACAATTGTGCATGCAACAGGTACGTGACAGTGTGCGAAGCAGTCTGTGCATTGTTTTCCACATGTGCCGCTGCCAGCTGAACTTCTTGAGAGGTGCAGCTCCTCGCTGGCGCAGCCTCCGGAATTGGGGCCAGCAGTGCTTGGGCGAAGCTGGAGGCCTAGGGTTCAGAAAAGGTCGACCGGGGCAGGCGGCCAGCATTTTGGTGGGTCCAGGGCCACAGGTCCGTTTGTATAGACATGTCGGTTTGTACATGTGGGCACGTAATGACTTGTTTAGGTCTATCTGATTGCTTGCCTCCCTGTCTGCCAGCGCGTCTCGGTGTGTCTGTCCGTCCGTCCGGCCGTTTTCTATCTATGTTCGCATGTATGCGGGCATGCATGTAAAACTCATTATGCATGAATGATCATGTATGCATGTATATATGCGTGTGTGTATGATGTGTGTGTGTGTGTGCATATGTAGGTGTATGGAGGTCTATGTATGTGGCCGTATGTGTATATGTGAGTTTCCGAAAATTAGGGGTACCTTATTTTGGTGTCCTTATATAAAGGATCCTATTATTTAGGGTACTATATTAGGGTCCGCTATTCCCAGAAACCCCCATATGTGTGTATGCAAATATTGTGCAGGCAAGAAATTCGCACGCTTTCGCTGCCTCTTCACTTCGCAGAATACTCCCCTCTTCTTATTTTCCCAAGTGCTCGCTTCACCAGGGTCCTTGGAAGGTCGACCTCCAGAGAGGGTTCATGAGAACGGTAGTCATAATTTTGGTGTTGATGATGGACCCACCTGCAGGAAGTTTTTGTTATTGAGTTCGGTATCTGGCGGCCTCCGCAACAGGAAGGTCCACTGGCAGACGCTATGGTGGCAAGCCAGTGTTTCGCTGATTCTACTCGCCGTTGCGTCTGCGCCCCACCACTTGCTTGCTTGTGGGCTTGCGACTGCTCGTCTCGAAGCATGTATGTGATTTGCAGGTGATTGCTCTTTACGGCTGCTGAATCTTTGCAAGTTTGAGAAGGTGCCGACTCACGGGGGTATACGATTCCGAAGGCAACTCGGAGATACAGGAAACCAAAGATTCCGAGAAGCTTGCGGGTCGATTGGAATGACCAGCCTGGGGGTTCGGAGAACCGATTCGAAACGCGGGAATGGTGTTTAGTAGGGTGTAGGTTTTGGGGAGTTTTGGGGTCAGGGTTTTTAGCGTTCCGGGTTTTGGGTTGGTTCTCACACCTTTCGGTTGATTTGGTGGTCTGTTCCTAGTACATTTTGAAGAAACACTGGCTGCTGTCCGGCATTGCAAAGAAGTACCCTCAACCCTAAGCCCCTAAGCCCTAAACCCCTCCACTCTAAACTCCTAAACCTGAACCCCTGAACCCGAATCCTTGAACCCTCAACCCTAAGCCCTGAACCTTAAACGCAAAAAACCCTGAACCCTAAACACTGGCGAAAGACCCAAGACATCTCCACCATTTGGGTAGTTCTTTAAATAAAGGTCCCTTTTTAGGTCCCCAAAAAAGTACGGCACCCTTATCAAAAGGACCCTAAAAGGGATCCTAATTTAGAGAAGTACCCATATACATCCCTCATAGAAACCCTATAGAAACCCTATAGAAACCCGTAAAGATCCCTTTGGAAGTAGAGATCTCCACCAATTGCAGGTGGCGCTCGACTCTCTTTGCCAAGATGCTCTGGAATCGCTCCTGTGACGGTTCGGGCTCCCGGCAACTGCCTTTGCGCGGTGTGTGTGATAGAATTTTGTATAAAAATACATTAAGGTATAGTAAATATATAACAGCAATAAGTATGTATAATACATAATACGGAACTATATGTATGTATGTATGTATGTATATATATATATATATATATATGTAAGTATAGCAACATGTAGCAATACATAGTAGTGCAGATGGCCTGATACGTAGCAATATATATATATATAAACATGTTGTAGCAGCGTAGTATTACGTAGTTCTATTTGACAAATATGTATAGTAGTACATACTGATATATATATATATATATATGTATATACATATGTTGTGTATACATACATACATACGTACGTACGTACGTACGTACGTACGTACGTACGTACGTACGTACGCACATGCCTACAGACATACGTACATACGTACATACATACATACATACGTACGTACGTACGTACGTACGTACACGCATGCATACATACATGCATACATACATACATACATACATACATACACACGTGCATACATACATGGATACATTCATTGTATCTGTTTGCTAGTCTGGCACAATCGTTTCTTGTGCCTGCTGTCTCATGCGTTCGATCTTGCTCAGGCTTTCACAAGGTCAGGATTCCAGCAAGAGGCCCACGTCCAGGTGCCACATGAAGCAGAGAGAAAAGGGAAGGTGACAGCGTGATGGAAGCGGGCAGGTCGGAGTTTCCATGGCCACAAGGACTGGAAGACCCGAGCGAGCCGCTCCTGCACTGATGTTCCCAGCTCAGGACGTAGATGCGTACTTGGAGGACCATGGGACTTAGTATAAGGTTATAAGTCCCGTAATTGGGATTATAAGTATAGTTACCTTAGCTATAACCCTACTTACTAAGTCCCATGATCCTTTAAGTAAGCCACCACGCGCACATGTGAGAGGTGCGCACGTGCGATGCTGATGTGCGCTTGGGTTTCTGTTGTGAGATCCCCGAATGGGGAAACAGCAGGCTAACACGGTTCGCGCCAGAAAAAGCTCGCAGAGGCTAGATCAGCAAAGCTTGCTACCGATTTTTGGACATGATGCCCATTCCTCCCCACTTTTGGCCAAACCCCCATTGTTTTGCATGGGACAGTAATGATCTCCCGCACAGAATAGGCATTCCTCCCTGCATTTCAAACTGTCACCCTCCATGTTTCCCACCTCTTCTTCGATCTTGTAGTTTACTCCGGCCTTGCTTTCGGCCCCGAGCTGTCGAGGCTTTCGTGGCCCCGTTTGAAGTAGCCGACACGTACGGAGCCTACGTGCCAGAGAGGTCCCATGAATCCTCCTCCGCAGTTAAGACCACCAACATGCGCAGAACCACGGCCAGAAAGCAGCATCAACTGTTCGAACTACACAAGTCCTGAATAGAATCAGCGGCACAGAGAACCAAAGCGCAGCCGTGGGTGTAGTGCATGTCTTCTGTTTAGTCTGTAGCCAACATGTGGTGTGAGCTATCCAAGAATCCATCTCATCGCGCATAACCTGGAAGCAGGCTGCCATGGCTGGCCGAATCGGACAACATGTCTCCACCAAAACACGAGTTTGTAGGGTTCACGGAGTTTATCGGGCCCTAGTACTTCTAGCATTCTAGCCTTAGCACTTTTACGGGAAGCTGCTCGTAGCAGCCATCGACCGAAGCTTGCTTCTCATAGCAGCCATGGCGGAATCCGAGCCCTCGAAAGAGCCCTCGACAGAGCCCTCCAAGGAGGATCTGTTCCAACGCTCTTAAAGCGCCGCAGCTGCAAACCTGCCCGGTCAGTTGCAGGAGCCCCCTGCTGCCCCGTCGCGGCGTGCTCGAAAGGTCTTGGACCCTGAGGCGCTGGCGGGCCACGAACTCATGATGTTTATTGTTGTTGTTACCATTAGTAGTATTATTATGATTATTACATTACTGTTACTATTACCACTGACAGGATCCCTGCTAGAGGAACAGTTCTGGGTGGTTTGGCCAACTGCTTAGTGTGGCTTTGGACGGCAACATGGCACACAGGCCTGTTCTATGTTTCCCACAGTTAACACTCAGTTAACACTCAGTTATGAACACTACAGTTGACACTGCCGAAGTGCTGCAACAATCAACATTTACTCCCTTCCCAACATTCAGAGCAGTGAATATTAGGTTTTTTGCTCCGTTATGCATAAAACCAACAAAATGCTGTTGTTGCAGCAGTTTGGCAGTGTTAACTGTAGTGTTGACTGTAGTGTTAACTGAGGGTACTGCGTGTTAACTGACAGGAAGCTACAAGAATTTCTGCTAGCCAATGGCAAAGCATATCTAGCCTGCTCGCCAGAGCATGGGGAAGGCCATCCAGACGAATTTCAGCAGCCTTTACGAGCTCGCCGTCCCAAAAGTACCTCCACTCCTAGAAGCTTCTCCATGTTTCGATTTGACGATGCTGGGTACTGTTGATGAGGAAATCTTGCACCAATTTGAGTAGGCCAACAATGCGAGTACCCCGCACCCCCTGTTTAACATTGATGTCCAGTCCTGGGAAGGGCCGTGGGTTCCACTGACAAAAATCTTGCACCAGCCACATGGCACAGTATCATCAATCTTAAACAGGGGGTCCGGGGTTTTGGTGATCCCATATCATGAGTCAACATGTGGGCGGTGCAAGATTTCCTCCATCCACCGTATTACTATATGGGGGTTTCCGAAAATAGGGGGCCCGAATATAGTACCCCAAATAGTAGGGTTTTATTATAAGGACCCCAAAATAAGATACCCCTAATTATTTTTCTGTAACTCAGAATTTAAATTTTAAATTCATATTTTTTTGAAAATAAATATCAGTTTAAACTTTTAAATTGATAATGATTTTTCTGTAATTCAGATACCCCTTATTTTTCGGAAACTCCCAGAGGTCCATGAGTTACGTGGCCTTCGCCCTCCCTGGCCAGGCCAAGCGCGCAGCAGCGACAGAGAGGATGCTGCGGAAGATGGATCGGGAAGCCGCCCAGGAGAAGCGCAGGGCTCTTCCAGAGATTTAGGGGTTCAGGGTTTAGGGGCTTAGGGGTTTAGGGGCTTTGGGGTTAGGGGTTTAGGGGCTTTGGGCCTATCAGGGGCATAGCTGCCCTTGTAGTAGGTTCTGGTGTAAGATCAGGGATCCCCCTACCTCCGGTTTCAGGAGACGGCGAAGCCTGCGAAGGCAGAGAAGCCAGCAGACAAGGCCACTCGTCCAGATGGGCGGTGAGCCGAGTTCCGAGCCTTTGTCAGGCCGAAGTCACACTGCTAAAGTTAAAATCTTACGAGTTAGGGTTTAGGGTTTAGGGTTTAGGGTTTATGTACCGACACCCTACACCTTAAGCCGTCTACCTATTTGAGGAGCGCGGCGGGAAGCGCAAACCGGCCGCCAAGATGCCAGGTGGCGGTTCTCAGGCGCCGTTCTGCACCCTCCTGAATGCCGGGGCTCATCAACTACTGTTCGTTATCATGACACTGATTTCGAACAGGGTTTGGGGTGTATTACACCCTAAATGCATAGGGACCATGAGGGAAGATCAGTCTATATCCATACTCATGGCATATGCCTTGGGAAGCAGGTGAGGTGCTGTCCATGTCTGCTCGGCTCGCAAGTTAGCTGCAAGTAGCAGCACCTACTACAGCTCCATGGTCGTACTGAAAGTGTAAGCCCAAAAGCTTTAATTGTCGGAAAAACCGCACTTAACAGACTCCCGGGTCTCTTCGTCCGCGCCTGAGACATTGAAGCCCCGACGAGAATGCATGGGGCAAAGACGGGCTCCTGCGCACAGAGGCAATGCTCGGCCTCGCCTACCATCCCTACATATCCCGACTACTAGTACCATCCCTGTCCTTGGGTAGGCTCTTTCGATAGTCTTGCGACGCACCCCCACTTTTAGCTTCTGCCATGGCGGGCGCCACCACCCGAAAGGAGGCGGGAGCGAACCTTGCCGTGGACGGGTGGTTGTTTGGAGAATATGGGGGTTTCCGAAAAGAGGGGACCCTAATATAGTACCCTAAGTAATAGGATCCTTATTACAAGGACCCCAAAATAAGGTACCCCCTATTTTCGGAAACCCCCATATTGTACTACAGGATGACATCCCGACGGCTGGCATTGATGTGACGAGGCGAGGGGAGGAGGGGAGGCGAGTCTTCCTGGACCTCAGAGAGCTCTCCTGCTCTGCCAGGATGTCGGTTAGACAACTGAAAGCTGAGTTAGCGGTGCCGGCCCCCGGGTATTCCGAAAATCGCACCCTCCGCACGCCAGTGCGTGTGTCGAGGCGAGAGACGTCGACATATCGCATTGTCGAGATAGGTCAGAGCTACTGGTTCTGCTTCGCCTGCGCCTTTGAACTAGGGTATGAGTGTGTCCGGCCAGTCACGATTGTTCCGGCCGAGGTAAAGCACGAACAGCTGGGCCGGAGTCTGAGCACGACAACTTTAGGCTTCTTTCGGCTTGTCAGATGCAGTTTCGTTGCACAGGCCTTGGGACAGCGGAAGTTTTGCGCGACGGAAGACCGACAATACCTACTTCTGGGTAGAGTTCCGGCACCAAGCCATGTGGGGAAGTCTATTTCTTCAGAGAGGCCGAACAGTGTGCTTCATGCATGGTGTCCAAGGCTGGTGGATGGTATGACAGCCGTGTGCCACTACGGCGAAGGGACAACCGGGATCGTCAATGTGAACGAGCACGGACCTTTCAGTGGCTCTGTCGCTTGCCAACTTAAGAACCTGACTCTCAGGTTGGAGCCCATTTCCGCCCATGAGTTGCCATGCCCCGATCGTCCTTCGGACGCGCTTGTTCTGGTGGCCAGGACATCACATTATCAGTATTCGTATTGTTATTCTTATGTTTATTATCAGTACTTTCACTAGTATGATTATTGCTGTCATGACTATCATTATTACTATTGTTGCTACTATTATCATCATAGTTGTTATCATTACTGTTACCCTAAACCCTAAACCCTAAACCCTAAACCCTGACTCTTTGCTGGGTTTTCGCCTTTTCCTGCGCCTTTTGCCATGTGCCAGGCTTCCCCGGAAGCTTCGAAGCCGCGCGGGCCGAGGCGTTCTTGAAGTCCAAGCTGTCGGGGGCTCGAGTTGAGAGGGTTTGGGGTTTAGGGTTAGGGGTTTAGGGTTTAGAGTTTAGGGTTTAGAGTTTAGGGTTTAAGGTTTGGGGTTTATAGAAATTGTTACAAGTAAGGGTCTGGGTGCCAATAACGTTTTGAGCAGGTTTTCTGACTGAAACCTGTTTTTGGCTGGGCTGGGCCGGCTGGGCTGGGCTGGGGGTGTGGGCTGTGGGTGGGGGTGGGCTGCTGGCTGGGTGGGGGCTTGGTGGCCTGGGCTGGGCTGGGGCAAGACGGGGCTAGGGGCTGGGCTGGCTGGGCTGAATGAACATCCAGACCGAAAGGGGCTGGGCTGAAAGTCTTTTGATTGAAACCTGATTATTCATTGGAAGCCCCGGCCCAGCCCTGCCCCGGCCCGCCAATTCCGGGGCTGGGCTGGGTGTGCTGAGCTCGGCTGGGCTAGGCTGGAGAGCTGGGTTGGGCTGGGCTGGACTGGGCCATCGTGGGTGGGTTGACTTGGGTGATCCTAAAGCCGAACAGTCACACCGTCCCTCAACTTACTGCTACAAAGGTCATCGGGCTGTGAAAAAGACCTAAGTTAATCCCAACCAGTAATTAGCTGAGGCTGGTTGTCGCCATCGTTTCCGGCAGAGCGGACGCCTCAGCTGGATTTGGGCTGTTTCGGCCCCGTGCTCGGGTCTCAGGGTTTTGAGTGTTGAAGATTCGGGGCTTCTGGTTTGCAGGCTTCCGGAACCTACAGGAGTTTAATTGAGGGTTTTGTTGCGACTGTGCCCAAGATGGACCAAGGGCAAGCCGGTAAGAGAAGAGGCGATGCAGTACATGGCCGGGAGCCTGTAACCCTTCACTCCTTCGATGACTCAGCTCAGATCCAGGCCCTTGCCTCACAAGAAGTGCGGGTGATGCTTGGTGAGAACGCGGTACCGCAGCCTGAGTTTGCATCCGAACTGAATTTGCGCCCTTCGACTCCGAGCTGAAGCGAGCCGTCATGGCAGGTTTTCTGGCGTGGAAAGCCCACTGAGCTGAAGGACACGCAGTTTCGGCAGTCCGCGCCTCTTTGCTTTGCTGGCTGTAGGAGTGCACGCACCCTTCGGTTGTGCCCTTCCCAGGTTGGCCCCCGTGGACATGCTGCCATCGCTGGCAATATCCGTCCCTCTCGCAGCCGACGCTGGCTCCTCGGGTTCCGGCCTTTTAAGGGGCGATGACTGTTGCGCCGCGTCGAGGCCATGACGGTGATCTTGGCGATACCCGGTGCGATAAGTAGGCCGCTGAGGATGTTCACCGTCGAAGGGACATTCAACAGGCAGTTGGAGCAAGCAGAAATCAGAAGCCAACCACTCGCCGAGGTCGCTCTCAGGCCTCTCCTCATTGCATGCTCTGCCTCTTTGCCTCGCCTCGTCTGCTTGTGAGCTTTACTGAAAGGATCATGGGACTTAGTAAGTAGAGTTATAACTATAAAGTAACTATACTTATAACCCCAATATTGGGGACGTATAACCTTACTTACTAAGTCCCATGGTCCTCGCATCGTAGCCTTCCAGCACTCCTCTGCTCTTGCAGACGCTGGACAGCATCCTCGAGGGCCTCGAGGCCATGGAGGTTCATCGCCAGGCGAGACACTGAGTACAGAGAGCCGAAGCCCTAAACCCTAAACCCTAAACCCTAAACCCTAAACCCCTAAACCCTAAACCCTAAACCCTAACCCCTAAACCCTAAACCCTACCCTGAGTACACTGAGAGCCGAAGCCCTGAACTCCCGGAGCTCCCGAGACTTTGGATGCGCCCGAAAAAGCTGGGGGAGTCTGAGAAAGTAGGTTTAGGGTTTAGGGTTTAGGGTTTAGGGTTTAGGGTTTAGGGTTTAGGGTTTAGGGTAGGGGTCAAACTTGAAGTAGGGGTCCCTGCAACAAGGATCGTACAGCGTGGGGGTAGGGCCCTTAGGGGGTCGATGTTAGGGCCTCTGAAACTTCAGGTGATGCTGGCGCGCCAGAACGACGAGGATGTCCAGCTGCGACAAGCCTTGGTCCCAGTGAGCCATGCGGCCTGGGGGCACCTTCAGCCCGAAACGCGATGCTGCTGCGGTGTGGTCGTCTAACTCAGCTAAGGAAGGAACAGGCCCGCAACCAAAAGTAAAGCAGCGGCTTTCTGGTTTAGGTCCTAGGTCGTAGGTCTCGTTCTGCTGCGAGCTGTTACATTGCGATCGGAATGAGCCGAACCCAAAAGCCTCGGAAGGGTGCAACCTTGCCAACATCGAACGCAGAAACGAAGAAAATCGCACACGGAAAGCTCTAGAACGAATTCCATGGCTCATGGTGCAAAACTTGGGAATATGTCGTTCTGGTTTGCTACCTGTCAACTGCTGCTGCAGAGGCACAGCGCACTGCACCCAGCATCATGAAGACTTCGTGGCTAGATATCGCGCCTTACAGAACAAACAGTCAAACAGGTTATAGTGGGCATGATCTCTTCCAGAAGCAGTGCCAGCAAACTCTTGTCGTCATTCATGGCGAAACATGCTGATCTTCGAGTGACACGCGGGCATTGCCTGGCAGGGGCCTGTAGAGCCCCAGCCCCCTCATAGCCTCATAGCCTCATACTTGGAGGAACATGGGACTTAGTAGTAAGGTTATAAGTCCCCGAATTGGGGTTATAAGTATAGTTACCTTAGTTATTACCCTACTTACTAAGTCCCATGATCCTTTAAGTAGCCATGCTTGCAGCCCGATACTCCCATCCCAAATCCATGGAAATCCAGGCGCAGGACCAGGAGTATGCGGAGGGCCTGGCCAGGGATCAGGCACACGCTGTACCTTGCTGCAACGCGAAGTGACCAGTAAACGTCGTGGAAACTAGCGATCATAATCGATGTTCTGTAAAAGTCAGTCATCGCAGCAACATATGCGGTTATGAATCATGAAAATAGCAGCAAGAACAAGCAGTATGTCGAAGGAGCAGCAACAACTCTGAGGCAAATGGTAAACAAGTGCAAAATCATGGAGGGCAGATAACAATAGCAATGCTGCTTGTGGCAAGAGCAAGTAGTCCAACATAGTCCAACAATGGCAGCGCTTCATTAGACAACGAAGGAATGTGCGCGAACGACGACCACATTACGACCGTGCTTCTTGCAGCTCTGCGTACTAAGAACGTTGAGCAATATCACAGCAGCCATGGTATTGGGCAGTGGTACTTGAAGGATCATGGGACTTAGTAAGTAGGGTTATAACTAAGGTAACTATACTTATAACCCCAATTAGGGGACTTATAACCTTACTTACTAAGTCCCATGGTCCTCCAAGTAGCATCCTGTGATCCTCTGTGGAGGCATTGTTCAGGATAAGAGGAATTCTGCCCGCCTCAGGCCGCAGCTGCGAATGCAGCAGCTGCTGCTGCCGTCCCACAGCAAGAGGTGTGGTGACAGAGAAGAGATGATGTTGATGAAGGGTGTAGCGGGCCGTATGACATGACAGAGCCTGAAGTGCTGCAAGCCGAAAGCTGATATGGGTAGTTGTCAAAATTATGGTCGCTTTTGGGGTACCCTAGATAATAGGTGCCGTATTATAATAAGGAACCAAAAAGGGACCATAATTTTGACAACCACCCATATAGTTGCCTTTGCTTTTGCCGAGAGCACTTTTGGCGCTCGAGCTCCCCCCGAGTTTCACCCTATAAATAGTTACCAATATTACTGTCAAGGTCCCCTATTATAATTCTAGTACAGTGGGCCCCAGAACCCCCGAGGGTTCTGGTAGTCTGAAGCCCAAGTGATGGGCTGGTTGAAAGGCTTGCTGGGGGTGCCCCGGCGCCTGAACTCAGGACCAGGAAGCTCCGGGCTCGGATTCGTGAGATGCTTCTCCGCGGATACAGGGCTGCCGAGGCTCCGGCTAAGAGGTCTGCCCTTCCATGCCACGGCCTATGACATCGAGGGCTTCTTCAAGGGCTTTCGGCTGGCTCCTGGTTCGCACAACGGCTCCGCCGTCGAGATTTTGCGGGGCCACGGCCGAAGACCGACCGGCCAAGCCTTCGCCTACTTCGAGGACGTGGTTGAGGCCATGCGCGCGAAGGATGCTCTGGATGGTGAGCCCTGCTGTGTGATTGGATCACGGGTCTACAGGCTGGAACTCCTTGAGGACTTCCGGGGCAGGGCGATCATCACCGATGAGGATGTACCTGGCGACATTGAGGAGGAGTCTGTGCGAGACAAAGTTCGAAAGTCAATGGTCGGGCTTGTATACAAGGAGAAGCTGGACATGAAAAGATTCAAGTTTCCTCAATATTAAGCGTCCTTGGGATGCATGTCCAAGGAGCGACGACCAGCTGGAAGAGAGAGACCTTGCATTGTGTGGCACGTGTTGAAAAAAGGCTCCAGCCGGACTGCAGTTGGACGATGATTTTCACGACTCTGTGTTGTTCCCAACTAAATCCTAAACCCCTAAACCCTAAATCCTAAATCCTAAATCCTAAACCCTAAACCCCAAAGCCATCCAAAACCCTAGACCCTAAACCATCCTAAGCCCCAAGACTCCTGGAACCATGGGAGTGCCAGCAATGGGCTCACTCCCCAGACCTTTCGCTGCTGCAGGCTGTCAGACCTGCTCCAGTTCAGCAGGGTAGCGAGTGCAAGCCTCGGGTGCCACAACATCCAGAGCAGCTGGACATCGCACGTGAATGTATATGGATATATATATATATATATCTATATAATACACATATATAATTGTATATAATGATATATGCATGTACATCTCTCTGTTTCTTTCTATCTTTTGAAAGATTGTGCGGATGTACTAGTGCCTCTGCATGCATGTCCCATTGCATAGGGACACGCACTGGCTAGAGCACAGTTTTTGCACATGCATGCATGCATGCGTATACATTTACGTCATAATATAGACATACACAGTCATGGGTGTATTGTAGCTGCTGGAGACCTCAGCCGACCTGTATGAGGCCAGTCCGGCAAGTGGCAGATCCTGCCGACGAGGCATGTATTCTCATGTGCACGGTTCTTGCTTGCTTTTTCCTTTGAGAGCTTCAGACTGCACTTTATGGGATGGTGCATTCGGAATGTCATCGACTCGTCTGCATGACGGTGTCGCTCATGCTGGTGAGGCCCGTCGGGCTTTGGCAGAGGAGTTCCTGCGTGAAGGGCCCTCGCCCACCAAGGCGTGAACAGGATAAACATCTGCCGGTCATCTGAAGTAACATGTCGGTTTCCAGGCCGATCCCGTCCGGCTGGTACGAACCTCACCTGCTCCGTGGTTGACCGTAAAAGTAAACGTGACTGCTTTGGCATTCAGGTGCTGAAACTGCCCACGGGCGAGCGGGTTGAACGGACGTTCGAGTCGCTTCGACCTTAGCAGTTGGCGTAGAAAATCTGATGGGGGTTTCGGCATGTTAGGGGTGCCTTCGTATTTGAGGATCCTCCTCAACCCTCAACCAGAAGCCGAAAAGCGCCAAAACCCTGCAAATACAGCATTTAAGGATCCCCCTGAATTGAAACTTCCGTATGGTTCTTCTTGTACGAGCCAAAGCTACGCCAAACTGTGAGGCAGGACCCACTGGCCAGAGTTCGCAGATGGGCGACCTGTCTGGATTAATTGTTTGTTTTTGCTATTGACGTATGATCATGGCGACTGCTACTATCGCAATATGGTAATGGTTACTGCTACCAAAAATGGCAATGAGAATACTCAGAATCCTTACGATTGTTGTTATGTTTTTTGCTTGTTGTTCTTGCAACTATTATTCTGCCGCTACTGAATGAGCCTCGGAGAGGATGGCGATCAGGATGACTCTCAGGATTTGGGGAGAGTAGGATGAGGAACAGCAAAGGGATCCCTAAGCCCTAAACCCTAAA
>CAJNDV010016714.1:978-13707 GCA_905221635.1 Symbiodinium sp. CCMP2456 | reverse complement strand
GTAGTAGTAGTAGTAGTAACAGTAGAAGTAGTAGTCGTAGAGGTCGTCGGAGCTTATCCTGGGAGTTTACAGTTGAAGTCTTGCAAACATACCATACCTACTTCGCACAAGTGGCTGCGGTAGCCCGAGCAGCACACTGCCCTGGGGCAAGTGCAACGTCCAGGACTACTCCGCAGAAGTGCTCGCCCAAGTGCCCATCCAGGGCTGGCAGGCCCTCTTTGCTTCCAGACTATATATATATATATAATATAATAATATAATATTATATATATATATATATTATATTATATATATATAGTATATTATATATACTCTCTCTCTCTCTATATATATATATATATATCAGGAAGTCTTAGAGGCGGAGCGTGTGACAGGCCGAACTGCTCAATTCCAAGATTGGCCCGCCCCTCAATTTGCTGCCTTCTCCCGTGGACGTCTCTTGTCAGCTTCAGATTGCAGCTCACTGAGGGTATGATGCGCCAAGTTGGGCCATCGCCCTGGTGTAGACCTCAGCTTAAAGACTGAATCGCTGGATCTCCGGTTGCTTTGCTTGCAAGACACGTCCCGCTAAGAGAGGCCTCCGTCGCAGATGCCAAGATCGACGTCAACTTCAATGAGGCTCAGGCTGGCGAAAGAGCTGGCTTGTTGCTGTCGAGGAGGCTGCAGGAGGATCCAGGATCTGGAGCATCCCGGAGCTATGTCCCAAGTCATAGTGGTTTTGCTACGATGGACGGCTTTAAGCAGAACTGCGAGCTTCCGTCGCGATCGGCAGAAGACGTCTGGCCGGTTGAGAGTGAGATGTGACCAGGCAACAGTCGAAGCGACCACTGCAATGGCGTTCTGGCCTCAGAAAGACTCGCAGCTATTGGTGCTGTCACATGGAGCCAGAGTCTCGAGCTCTCAGCAAGGAGCTTGTGTCTCATGCGTTGATGCCCCATGTCAGTGCATGGGGACATGACTGCACACAGCGTGCTGCGGCTGATGTGTAGCAGACTTCCCAGCACAATCCGCAGCCCAGACGAGGCGCCGTCGAGCCGAGTTCGTGATCACCAAGTTCTTGGAGTCCCGGGAGTCTGGAGGCTTCGGCTCGGGTCGGCCCTGGCTCCGGATATCAGTCGGATTTGTGCAGGGATCATGGTGGACGGGACCCGTCGCCACAGCTTCATGAACCTTGGCAAGCAGGTGTCACATCAAGCCAGCCGTCCAAGCCCCGCTGCCGAGGACACTCTTGAAGTGGAGACCAATGCCGTCGGACCGATGATAGCGAACACCGAATGCAGCCCAAGTCCACACACTCCCGTCCTGCCGCCTTTTAATGAATGACAATGCTCGGCGCTCTGCATGAATGTGTTGGCTCTTCAGAGTACATGGATACATGGTGTTCCCCCCTACCCTTCGAGCGAGGACTGAAGTCTACTGACCAACTAGCTGCTGACAGGACAAGGATTTGTTCCAGAATCTGACGATAAGCGAGGAGGCCATTTTGGATGTAGTCTGTGCTAGTGATGGCTAGCTTGCTCAACAAACATGGGGATTTGCTGCTGGGTTGCGATGGGCTTCCAGGTGCTGGTTGTTCCAGCTCGAGTCCCTTCTGACCAGGCAGGGTGCTCTGTAAGCTGTCAACCCTGAAACGCTGTGTTTGCTTGCTTCCAGCCTGGCAGGAGGAGGCAGCATCCATGAGCAAAGGAGCCTTGGTGGAGGCGATCAAAAGAGGGAGCGCTGCATTTCGCAAGGTTTCCACTGACCCCTGGAACAGGTCAGGGCAAACGACCGGGCGGACTGGCAGCCTGCCATCCTCATGCAGGAGAATGTACAAGGTGCATATAGAAAGGAATATAAGCATATATTGCAATAAGCTAAATTTGAACCTACTATACAAGGTGCCCACGTGCTCGCTGTGAGGCCGCGTCTGGGTACTTCCAGTCCAGGCACACCAGCAATTGGAGGCGGCACAGAGCTTGCAGAAAGGTACTCTTAGCATAACCACCCCTAAACCCTAAACCCTAAACGACCGAGACTTGGCAAAAAGTTGAAGGTCGAGATAGGCAACGTCCGGCCTGGGTTCGACATGGTTGCGATCATCGGCGAGAAGATGAGCGGCTGGCTCAAGCAATTCTACTGGGGAGCTGGGCGAGTCTTCCGAGCGCTAACCACTCGTCGTCACCCTTTTGTTGTGGTGCCTCTTCGTCTTGTCAACCCTTGCTCTTGTTTGTTAGATTTTCATGGCACCTTGAGCGCAGCTTGTTAGAAAGGGTACCTTACTTTGGACTCCTTATAACAAGGATCCTACTATTTGGGGTACTATATTAGGGTCCCCTGTTTTCAGAAACCCCCATGTAGTGGTGGTGGTGGTTGGGTTTTTAAGTTCTATAAGATTGTATCCCTTTTGGTAGCTTAAATATCGTGCGTGGCACGCCAAAGGTGCCATGAACGTGTGCGATGAAGCAGTACCAACATGCAGCAAAGCATGACAAAGGGGTCTTGTCTGACTTAGTTGTTCTTTTTTTTGTCACTTCCTCGTTTTCCTCAGGTTGATTTCAATGTCACCGTGCACATCATCCTGTCATGATGGACTGGGTTCCTTTTTAAGTATCTAAGGTAGAACCCATGGGCCCCTAGTATGGGCCCTTAACCCTGGGACCCTAATATAATATACCTACTATATACCCTATGTGGGTGGTTGTCAAAATTATGGTGGTCCCTTTTTGGGTCCTTATTATAATACGGCACCTATTATTTAGGGTACCCCAAAAGGGACCCTAATTTTGACAACTACCTATATACCCTATATATACCCTTAAGCCTGCTTAGGTCGCGCCCGTGCACAGCTTGCCTTGATGAGCCGCATGTGGAAGGCAAGCTCAGTGCAATGTGGGAGTTTCCGAAAATAAGGGACCCTAATATGGCACCCCAAATAATAGGATCCCTATTATAAGGACCCCCAAAATAAGGTACCCTTTATTTTCGGAAACTCCCATGTCCTCCCGGCTTCAAGATTCAATCCACGAGCCCGACTTGACATATTTGAGCAGTGACTGCATCCACGGGTGCGGAGTTTCGGGCTGTTGATGCAAGCCGAGTGCATAGGGTGTGTATATACGCGTGGCAGAACCTCAGATGTGGATGCACGCACGTGCAGGTGGAGCACGCCGCTGGCTCAGCGGCTTTCGACGGGATATGGGGGTTTCCGAAAATAGGGGACCCTAATATAGTATTAAATAGTAGGATCCTTATTATAGGGACCCCAAAAGAAGGTACCCCTACTTTTCGGAAACTCCCCTCTCGCAAGCACAGAAGGATTCAGGCCAGGACAATCGTGTCACATGCGTATTCTCTTGCCAGCCAGGTCTTCGACTTCGGACGCCTATCCGCCCTCGAACTGAGCCCCTGGCTTGGGAGCACCTTGTAGTATGACGGGAGTCTGTATGTATGTCACCTGTATATATGTATGGATGTATGTATGCAAGTATGTATGTATAGATGTATACGTATACATGCTAATTTATGCATATGTGTGTATAAACATCTATATATCTATATATATATATATCTATATATATATATATACACATATATATATATATGTCATATATTTGTATATCGATGTCAGTATCATATCATACCTGTATATATATACACACATACATCTATCTGAAAGCCTTTACCAGGCGAGGATGGCCACGACTGGGGAACCTACCGACGCTTCTTCAAGGCCAGCAAGAGGAGCTCGGAGACTTCCAGTGACGATCCGCTGCATCAGGAGAGTGATCACGGGGACTTCCTGTACCACCATTCATCTCTCATTGAGAAGGCCCCGTCGTTTCCTAGCTGTGGTAAGAGCTGCTCTGAACCAAAAATTCCCCCAGGTGGTGTCCAAAGCAAGCGGTACTGCTGTGGCCGTTCTTAATTGCATGGTCGCGGCCTCGACATACTCAGAACACCAAAAGCAACACCGCGAATGAGAGCTACTACTTCGGCACGGGTGCCGCTATGCTAACCAAGGTCAATCATAGTCCTGTTCAATCGTGGCAGTAGTAAGTGAACTGCCCAGTACAGAAGCAACAGTCGCAGTCCGTAGTGCTGGCAGAAGGAATAGACTAATGCTCGCATCAGTTGTAGTGTAGCAGTATCGTTTCAGTAGCAACAGCAGCAGCAGCAGTGGCAGTATCAGCAGCTGAAGCAGTAGCAGCAGCAGCAGCAGTAGCAGTAGCAGTAAGTAGCAGTGGCAGAGGCAGGGGCAGTAGCAGTAGCAGCAGCAGGAGTAGTAGTAGTCGTGGTGGTGTTGGTGGTGGTGGTGCTGGTGGTGGTGGTGGTGCAGCAGGAGAAGGAGTAGTTAGTAGTAGTAGAAGCAGTAGTCTCTGGAGCAGAGGAATGCAATATATCTTTTCTAGCAGTCTGGCATGTAGCAGTAGGGGACAACGTAGGCAATTATCTGGTTTCTGATGCACTGATAGATAAGAGTACAAACCGAACGTGTTACAATAAAGCAAGGGATAAAACCGGGAGGTTAGCACATGGAGCAACAGTTCGGATTAACGCAATCAGTAGCAGAATTCGAGCCAAAAGGAACGAGCACATAGCACAACATAGCACAAATGCTGAGGTTACTTACTGTCAGCGATCATGGTAGCCATTAACTGCACGAGAGAATCGGAAGATCTTTCTCAGGTGATGTGCACTGGCGCTCGATGGGCAGAATCCCCAGATCAGCGTTTGGTGCATTCAACAACTTGAGGCTTAGAGTTTAGGGATGCAGACCGCGACACCAAGGAACGCAGCTGTGCGGCTGGAATGCTAGAGGTTCTCGATCTTATGTGCAGCATTCGTAAACAGTACCTATAGTCTCCATTGTAGTTCCTTTTGGGGGATACCTTATTATAAAATCCTTAATATATAATTGGTTAAACCAAAAAAAGAGCTACAATGGAGACTGTAGGTAGTTGTCGACTTTCCGAGAATTTCCGGACATCCAACGCCAGGACCTCCAGAAGGCTCACGCGAACAACGCCGAGATACTTCGGGAGGCACGCTTGGCATGCGTGTTAGGGTGCCAAGTAGGAGTCTGAGGGGAAGTATACTTCTATGAGCCGGGCAATCATGAGTTGCGTAGGGTTTAGGGAGTTTAGGATTCAGGGGGCAGGGTTTCCCAGATGAGGGCTTCGGAGGGTTCTGTTGGTGCTTGTCTCCAAGCACTCCAACATCTGAAAACTCCTCGCCTCTGTCGGTGGCCTCTTCGATCCTGTGTTATGGACCTGAATCGATGTTCCAAGGCTTAGGAAGCTGTGCTCCACCGTGGCTTGGTGGACGGGCTTAGTTCCGGGAATCGCGGTGACAACATCAAGATTTCCTGCAGGCTTAGTAAACCCCGGCTACGTAGTCCTTTCAACATAAAGATGTCGTTCAGGCACTATACTGCTGTACCCCAGGAAAGTCTAACAGGACCGCAGGGTTCTCCTGTCCGTCCAGGACAGACAGTGCAGTCTTCGGCTGCGCGTGGTGCGTGCCACAGATTTGAAAATGGCACACTGCACTATGCAAACCTCAACCGGGACTTGTGGGTTGGACCCAGTCTTGTTGACATGCATGTTGTTGGTAACGTCCCTGCACTTCCAGGGTCGGCAAAGCATCCTCCACGTGCTTCACCGGAGGCGCATTGACTGAGCCGGTTCAGGTTTTGCGATTGACGATCTTCGAGTTGCGGCAAAGATCTTCGCTCTCGCTCGCTCGCTCATTCTTATTCTTTCGTTGTCTACGTCCACGTAGCAAGAAAAGCGGAGAAACGCATGCAAAAGTAACAAAGGGGAGATGAGCAAATCGAGCAATGGCTAAATCTACACATGAATCAATCCCTATACACCTGAGCCCCACCTCACAAAATGCAGGATGGAGATGCGCTGAAGCGGGGCACGGGGACTGCCTGTGCTCCTTCCCCCTAGCAAAGCAAAGAGGGAAAGAGAGACAGACCGTGCCTCCCCACCACAGCCCTGACCAAATAGAGACCTTGGGGGGCACCATGGATGTGGAGAACTGTAGCACAACCGAGCGGAGCAGAGGGGTCGGAAGGGTCAAATTGGGGACCCGCTTAGCATGATGTATTCCGTGCAATTGTGTTGCTACATGCTACGACTTACTCTCCTCCTTTCGCCGGGGCAGGAGGCCTAGCCTAATTTTCGCCGCTCGTTCCGCTCTAAAAAGGGGTGCGCTTAAGTGCAGGCCCGCAGAAAGCTCGCTCCCCACCTGTCGGGGGCGCTAACGCGCGCGGGCGAGGGGGGCTTAATCTTCCTTGACCCTAGCCCTGACGAAAGAAAGTCAGCCCTGGCGAAAGAAAGAGTGAGGGAGAGGGAGCCCCTACCACAGCCGTGGCGAAAGAAGAGGGAGGACCAGATCCTCGCAATATAGCAGCGTTTGCTGGATGTCACGCAGGCCTGGGGAGATTCTGCCGGAGGAGGAGGAGTTCAAGGCACAGCGGAGAGTCGTTCAACTGCAACTCCAAATCATAAGCCCTAGAGCCTGAACCTTAAACTTCAAGCCTCAAAGCCAAGCCCGGGGTGTTCGACTTCCTCTCCTCATCCGTTTGAGGTACGTTCCAACCCTGGAGATGTTAGTGGCATGCTATATACGCATCTTCAAGTTCCATTTATGCATAAGCTGAGAACAAAGCGCCGGAAAGCAAGCCACCAACAACGAAATCTGACGCAGGTTCTCATCTTGCGCAGCCAGGGAAGCAAGGACTCGGGTATCCGTGGAATACGCCCTCGAACCCGCATGGCGCACCGTCAAATGTCAGCCTGCCAGGAAGCGCAGAGGGAAGCGATAGCCTACAAAGCTGAAAGCTTGGATTTCGAGCCGTCTTCATATTCGCTTCTGCACCTGCCTATCTGACTTGCCCATGTTCGGTCAGGCCGGGTCGCCAGTAGAAGTTCTTCATAACGGGAGGCCGTCCCACAGATCTGCTGTAGCCGGGAATGGCATGGCTGGCGTTGGTTTTTGACGGTTGCGGTTTCAGAAAATCACGGACCCAAATTCAGAGGCAAGTGTCGGGATCAACATGTTTAGGACCCTAAGTCAGGCACATCTATTTTTTGAAGCCTCCATGGAGGTGGACCGAAGCGACTGTGGCCGAGAAGGATCAAGAGGAGGAGTTCTGACAGACATGGGATTACCCACAGCGGTTCAAACAATCAAGTTCAATGCTGCTAATCTTAATGAAAGCATCGGCAACCATTTTGTGACACATGTTCGTCAAAAATTAGTTCTGACAGGTATATGGTGCTCAAAGCACCGCTAGAACAGCTACCGAGGACAACATTCATCAATTCATCAATTATGCAGCAGATACCAAATTTGTGCATGCGGTGATGGTGGCGATGTTGTTGATGACGTGAACGAGGGAGATGATAGCAATGCTGCGTGTTATGCAACAGCAGAGTGTTGCAATGATATCGTACGTACTGGAAGTAGCCATCGCAATTGAAGAAGCGGCATCTTTGTCCTTGGCGGCTGTCGCATTCCTAAGCTTGTTTGTGGTATGCTTTTTCGGCCATCTCTTGTTACACAGTGCAGTCCTAGTACTGTGCTTGTTATTCATCCCCTTTTTTTCTTCATCATCTCCATCATCGTCGTCATCATCGTCATCGCCATCGCCATCGCCATCGCCATCGCCATCGCCATCGCCATCGCCATCGCCATCATCATCGTAATCATCATCGGCATCATCATCATCTTCTTCTTCATCATCATCATCACCAACAGCATCATCATCATCATCGTCGTCGTCATCATCATCATTACCGTCACCATCACCATCACCACCACCTCCACCATCATCATCATCATCACCATCGTCGTCACCATCCTCATCGTCATCGCCATCGCCATCGCCATCGCCATCGCCATCGCCATCGTCATCGTCGTCATCATCATCACCGCCACCATCATCATGTTCGTCGTCGTCAGCCCATCATCACCGCCGTCGCCAGCATCATCACCCGCCATCGCCATATCATCACCGATTGTGCTCATAAGGCTTAGGAACACGACACGCATCAGACCAACATTTGAAGCCTTGTTAGACCAAATTCTCTTGATGTGGACGCTGCTTTATGTCTAAAGTCGGCACAGGATCCGTCAAAGGTCAAGATCAGATGGCCAGACACATCCGTCGATGAGTACGAGCCAGATCAGGTCGGTGACCTTGTCTTAGAGGGGGTCGCAGTGTTAGGCATTTTCAAAGGGCTTCGGGCGCTTCGATCGCAACTTGAGTTTGTTTCGGTCGTTTTTCGGAGTTGAAGTGATCCCCGTGCGGCTTCGGATCCAATCGCGTGCTCCATCCTTCAGTAGGCATTCGGAGCCAGAGTTGGATGACATCTGGGCTCCCTTATGAGGGATACCTGCCCGAGCTACCGAGATACTATGTTGCGCTGCTGCTGCAGGGTTTTGCGCCTGTATATACTATGATATACCACAAACATGGCATAACCTAGTATTAACCCCTAAACCCTAAACCCTAAACCCTAGTATTAACATACGCTACTAGAATGTAGCGTAATGCAAGTGGCTTCGAGGTCCGATTCCTGCCAGTGGACGAGGTTCTCGTGATCTATGCAGCCGAGCCTTGGAGGTGCAGATTCAGGGTTTAGGGTTTAGGGTTTAGGGGTTTACGGTTTAGGGTTTAGGGTTGGGTTTAAGGGTTTAGGGTTTAGGGTTTAGCGTTTAGGGTTTGTAAGGTTGAGGGGGTTTCAGGGTTAGGGATTAGGGTTCAGGATTGTAGGGGTTAGGGTCTTCAGGAGATTCATGCAGCCACCTGAGGTATTCAAAGTTCACTAGGCGCCACGGGGCTCTAAACCCTATTGTAGTAGATTGTAGTAGGTGATGGTATGATATAGCATGATATAGCATATTCTGTTATCTGATTAAACCCCTCACCGAAAGCCTAGATGGCAAAGGAATCCTGCCACAAACACCGCTGCCGCCTTGTCTGGCGGGCCACTCCGGCTCAAAAGCTTCGGTTCTTATAAGGCAGAAACCCTTCTTGCACCTTACCCTGCTCAGTAGTATGAATGTTAGCCTTTAATGTGCAGTAGTAGCCTAGCTGTGCCTTATAGCTTCTCGTACTCGTAGTCACTTAAAGTAGCTCCTATGGTAGCTTATAGACTCGGCTTTACGAAGGCGACAGTGTGCGGCTCTCCGCTTTTTGGCTAGAGGAGCCGATGCGACCGGCTGCTGCCTCGGCATACGGTTGATGTCAAATAAATCCTGCATTACCCCAAAATACCATAGTTCCCATACTTCAGGGTCCTTAAGCTAAGGCAGGAGTTATATTACCCAAAATACCAACAACTCCCATCCTTTAGGGTCCTTAAGGCAGGAGGTATATCATCAACAGTATTTCTGGTCTTTCTCCGTCGCTGGTTAACGCATGTCGTCTTGCCATTGGCGTAGATGAGGTGATGGTGGCACCAGAGCCTTGCGGGACCCGAGCTGAAGAGTGTAGCTGGTATTGTTAAATGGGAGTTTCCGAAAATTAGGGGTACCTTATTTTGGGGTCCTTATAATGAAGATCCTATTATTTAGGGTGCTATATTGGGGTCCCCTATTTTCGGAAACCCCCATATTAAATGTCGGGGGTTTTGGGACAAGCACCACGCGCCCCCACCCTCTGTGGAGGACATTGCCAAAATCAAGGTCGTCAACAAGGAACGTTCCGGCCTGAGCTGTGCTGCAGCCTCCTCTCATCAGTGTCGACTTTGTACTTCCCATGCCGGCCTTGCGGCCTTGCAGGTTTGCAAACCGAAGAGTTGGAACAAGAAAAGGGGAGCTCTGACATTCTCAAGAAGGTCTCGCATAGCATCTCGACCTCCGCGCAGAAAAAATGATGCATCTGATTCCTCTGCCAGGTCAGCAAGCGAATCGCCCGTGCATCGCAATGCGGAGTTGAGGCCGCGCTGTCTTCAACGCACCACATGGGTACATCTTGTGCAATCCGCATCGTCGTCTGCTTTGTCAATGCATCTCCCGAGGCCGTTGCCGACTGCGTGGTGCTGTGTTCCGCTTAGTTTCCGGTGGAGGGAAGTGTGCTTTGTGGCATCTTCCAACTTTCTGAGCTGCAGATTCCTTTCCTGGTGCAAGAGGCTTGTAGTCGTTCTTTGGAAGGGAGAAACCACACTCAGCCTGTTGCAGTTGTCTGGTTTCTCTGCACAAGCAACTTGGTTGCCTTGCCCCCTGCCCAGAGAATCTCAAGGTCGCAAGAGTTTCAATCTTCAAGACATAATAAACGGATGTTTAATGCCATCTTCAAGCTTCAGACAGCCCAAAACCGGCACTCGCTGCTTGAACATGCCGCGCTTCATGTGCCACCCGACTCCCAAGGCACGGAGATCATGATGCGCGCAGCAGCGCCAAGCCAGGGGCCTTTCCTGTCTCTGCTGCTCCCAAGGTTTTCTTTAGGTATCCCCCCATAAAGGAACTATAGTACCATTAGGAGAACCAAAAAGGAACTACAATACCCTTAGGGCCTTAGGGGAACCCTAAGCGTACAACTATAGACATCCCCGAAGCCCTAAATCCCTAAACCCCTAAACCCCAAACCCTAAAACCCTAAAACCCTAAACCCTAGACTCACGGCATAAGCCGCCCACGCCCACCGACCCCCTAAACCCCAAACCTGAGTCCCTGAGCACCTTTGCCTGGGCAGGAGCCCCCCCAAGGAGGGACTTTCAGAGGGGCCCATGAAAGGTTTTAGCGAGCAGAATTCAGGGCTCAGGCCAGCCCTTCCCTGCCCTACCCTGCTCCTGCCTCCCTGCTGTGGATTTTGTCTTGAAGGAAGGAAAACTGGCATGAGTGTAGGCCTAAACGCGAAAAGGAATAGGTTTGGGTGGTTTGGCCTCCTTGGACGGCGAGAGGTGGGAGGGAAAGAGGGAAAGCCTGCTAGAGACAGGCTGTGACAGCTCATCGCCACAATACGATGCACTCGACACAACCTTGTCGCAAGATATAGCCGCCTACGCGCCATTCCACGGCAAACCCTAAACCCTAAACCCTAAACCCCTAAGCCCTAAACCCCTAAACCCATCTAAACCCTAAACCCTAAACCCCGAAGCCCTAAACCCCTAAGCCCTAAACCCCTAAACCCATCTAAACCCTAAACCCTAACCCCGAAGCCCTAAACCCCTAAAGCCTAAACCCCAAAGTTGCGCCGTTGCCTCGCCGTGAGTTCGCGGTGCTACGTCCGAGGCTCCTCCTGGGCTGGGCGATGCGACAACGGGGCGACCCCCTGGCCCAGGCCGTTCTTGATATTTGGCGTTTAGGGGTTTAGGGGTTTAGGGTTTTAAGGGTTTTTAGGGGTTTAGGGTTTGAGGGGTTTTAGGGGTTTAGGGTTTGAGGGTTTTGGGGGTTTAGGGTTTCTTGTTGCTGTGAAGCTGATTATGGCAGTGGGATATTGCAGGACTTTTGTCTGTGAGTGCCTTTTGACAAATGCTGCTTGCGAGTTGACCAAGCCTGCGGATGACATTGGCATGCTGGAAGTGGGAGAAAGTGAGGTGAAGGCCGCACTTCGTTCAGAGTTCTCTCGGACTCTGTCACTAGCACTTTCCTGAGACTTTGCCCGTGCTTGTGGACCAGGCACTGACAGAGGAGATTGTGGAGGAGGTTGAAAAGCAGGCGATGCGATCTGCATGAGGCCATGTGTGTCATGTCGCGATCCCGACTTTTGACACGTGCGAGGCGAACGTGTATCTTTTCGTGAGAGATGATGTTAGCCAGCCAGGGCCCCATGCAGTGCTTGGGCGAATGGATGCTGAGGGGAGGGTTGGGGAGGAGTGGGGGGTTGCAAAGCTGCGAATCCTCCCCGACCCGAAGGCTTTCGAAGCTTCACCTGACACTCGCCCTACACCCCCCAAGAGAAAGTCTATGAACTGAAGGCTCAAAGTCCTGAACCCGGAACCCTCAACACTGATTTTGACCTAGATATGTGTCTACCATGTATAATAATTTGATATAATATCTTGACTGCTGAGATAGCCGCCTGTCGTTTCAGAGCAGTTGATCAGGCAGCAGTACAAGTACGGCGACAAGAGTCTGATCCAGACCAGAAAGATTTTCCTATTATGTTTTTCATTGGCACTAGTTATCAATCACGATGTGACGTTGGCTTCGCGTAGTGTAAGCAACTATAGAAGCATTGTGCAGTAGTGAGAGTAGTGCTGGTTTTCCTCGTCGTCGTCGAGGTCGTAGTAGCAGTGGCTGCAGTATCGAAGCGTGGGAGCAGTAGCAGTGGCAGTAGCGGTAGTTAGTAGTAGTAGTAGTAGTAGTAGTAGTAGTAGCAGTAGTAGTAGTAGTAGTAGTAGCAGCAGCAGCAGCAGCAGCAGCAGCAGTAGTAGTTGTAGTAGTAGTGGTCTTAGTGGTCTTAGTGGTAGTAGTAGTTAGTAGTAGTAGTAGTAGTAGTAGTAGTAGTAGTAGTAGTAGTAGTAGTAGTAGTAGGTAGTAGTAGGAGTAGTAGTAGTTATAGCAGTATCAGCAGTAGTAGTAGTAGCAGGAGGAGGAGGAGCAGCAGCAGCAGTAGCAGGAGCCGGAGCAGGAGGAGGAGGAGGAGCAGCAGCAGCAGTAGCAGGAGCCGGGAGAGGAGGAGGAGGAGGAGGAGGAGCAGCAGCAGCAGCAGTAGCAGGAGCCGGAGCAGGAGCAGCAGCAGCAGCAGCAGCAGCAATAGCAGTAGCACTAGCAGTAGCAGAAGCA
>CAJNDV010016703.1:30404-67707 GCA_905221635.1 Symbiodinium sp. CCMP2456 | reverse complement strand
CCTAAACCCTAAACCCCTAAAGCGGAGCCCTAACAAAAAAAACCCGACAGGCCGGCGCTTCGGCGGTGCACGCGGGAAAGCTCAGTGGCGGCATGAAGCGGAAGCTGAGCTTAGGCCTGGTGCCTCTTTGCGCGGGGGTGGGAGTTTTTGTTGGGGTTTACAGTTCGCAGGAGGCTTCAGGTGCATTTTTGGGCGGGGGGGTCGATGGCCCCCCACCCCAATGGTGAGAACAGGCTTCGCTGTGCTTCCTGATCACCAGATCATACCGTCTGTGATGATGACGATTTTGATGATGATGATGATGATGAAGATGATGATGATGACAATGATGAAGATGAAGATGAAGGCAGTCGGTGGTACGGTGGATGTGAAACCCTGCTCCATGACCGCAACTGACTGAAGTGATCGTTTCAGATTGTGGCAAGGGGTTTCAAGGGCCAATCGTTTATGCGACTACTGGAAAACATGGTTAAGCAAAGGCTTAAGACCTAATCCCAAACCGTAGAACCGAAGCCCTACACCCTAGACCTAAAGCTACCAACCCTCAACCCTAAACCCCTAATCCTAAACCCTAAACTTTAACCCGAAACCCCATACCCCAAACTTAAACCCGAAACCCTAAACCCTAAGCTTAAGCCCTAAACCCTAAACCCTAAACCCTAAATCCAATCCTTGTGCCCTGTGCTCTCATCTGAAGGCATTGCCTTCATTGGCGGCTCCCGGCTAGTGGTGCTGGATGAGCCTACGTCTGGCCTGGTTCGGGCCCAAGATTATTTGAGGTTTAGGGTTTTAGGGTTTAGGGCCATTTACGGTTCAGGGGTTTAGGGTTTAGGGTTTAGGGTTTTAGGATTTGGGGTTTAGGGTTTAGGACCTTCGGGGGTTTAGGGTTTTGGTTGCAGGGTTTAGGGTTCAGGGTTTAGGGTTTGGGGTTGCGGTACATTTGGCTGGCTTGCGGATTTCTTCGATTCTTCGGTGCTCAAGCTGGCACTAAGTTACTTAACACAGACCCAAAGACGAAAAGATCAAGCTCTAAGTAGCCCAAAACCCAAAAACCAACCTTAAATTCGGCAAACACTAAGTCAAAAGCAGGCATCTCCAAAAACTAGACCCAAATCTAGGCTCGTAGCCCAAGCCCAGGAGCCCCTGAGCGCTTCAGGGCTCTAAGTCCTAGATGCACAGCCAGGATCCCTTCTCCCGCCGCAGCGTTTGGGAGCTTCTTCGCTCCATGAAGTCCGGGGCTCGGCATTCCAGACTCCTTCGGGTCCAAGTACTGTAATATGTGGGCCTCAATAATTACCTATATAATTTTGGGGTTCCTTATTATAATTATACTATAAAAGACCCCAAACCCTATTCTAATTTGTTGAGGCCCCTGCATTCGTAACAACAGTGGTCTTAATCATTATCATGATGTTATATCAGTAGAGTTCCTGAGGGTTCCTGAAAGGGTTCTATTTAGGGTTCTTTAGGGTTCCTTGTAACTGGATATACACGGATTCTGGTTCTTTGAAGGGATCTGGTTTCTGTTTGGCTCCTTAAAGGGATCCGTAAAGGTTTCTATAAGTACTAGAAGGGTTCTATATGGTTAGTTCTCTAAATTCGGGTCCCTTTTGTGAGGGTGCCGTACTCTAGTAGGGATCTACTGCAAAATCGGACCCTCATTTAGAGAACTACCCATATAAGGTTTTCTGGGTGATATATTCTGGTAGATTTCTATAAAATTATATAGTACTATACTATAGGACAGCTATATTCGTATATTAAAATTAGGAGCCATGATGAAGAGTTCGTAATAGTATGGAGCTCGAGGGTGAAGCTGAAGAGGCAAACGGAGATGCTTTTCGAAAGTTGGCATATCCCTAAACCCTAAACCCTATATTAAAAAACCTATTATAAGGGCCTGAACACTTCGACATACTGTTGTTATAGCATTGAACTGCTTCTAATCGTGAATATACCCCCCTCTCAAACAAAGCATTCCTTGCTCAGGTCTTACAAACTCATAAAGTCTCTCTGATTTGGGTTCATTAATCCTCCGTTCTCCTATACATCTTCTTCGAAAGAAATACAGGGGCCTTAACCAGTTGCAGCATGTTTCTGTGGTAGGTACAGTCTAATCGCACTGAGGACCCTCCACCCAGGATTATTGAGCGATTCTTCTTTCTTGCACTCATGTAGCATATACATGGGCCCTAAAGTACCTATATAGGGACTACATTAAGGCCAATGTATATACTTTATGATCACATGGACCCTCAGGGTTCTCTATGAGGCATCCTCAATCGGAGAGCTCGGAGTCCCCAAAATGCGGTTTAGGGTCGAAGGTTTAGGGTTTAAGGTTTAGGGTCTAAGGTTTGGGGATTATATAGGGTGTTCCCTAAACCCCAAAATCCTAAACTCAGGAGTGTTTCGAGTCCTTAAGGGGCTTTTCAGACTCAGGATTTCGATTGTGGGCCCCGGGTCCACAGCCGAAAGCCTTACTCAAGGGATCACGGGACCTCAAGATATGAATTAATCAGGGGTATGCACACGGTAACTAAATCGGTTACTTGTAACCGACCTTAGTAAGCCTACAAAACCCGAAAGCATTTGAAAACCCTATAGAATCCCAACCTTATTATAGAACCCTGTAAAGCCCCAAAACCTTGCTGGCGACCTCACGGGTCCTCCAAGCGAGAGCCCATGTCAGTAGTTGCTTTGTCCTTGCCTCTGCCAGGCACGGTCGAGTCACAGCGACTTTGCAGCACACAGGGAAACGGCTGGATGAGTACTCCATAAGCCCACGCCCTACAAGCCTAATTGCGGAAGTAAGCCCGACACCCAACACAACCCCAAAGTTTCAGGTGTCCCCTGGAGGAATTCTGGGTACTCCTCTGGATTTGTAAACACGAAGCTCTGGTCGACATCGACCACACGGTAAATTTTGGTTTGAGACTTTGTAGAGAGGTCGGCCATCGCGAATCGAAGGCTGTCAACCTGAAGGGCTGAAGCCAGGGTCCAGAGTTTGGGTTTAGGGATGATGTAGGGGCCTTAATAATTAGAATAGGGTTTTGGGGGTTTCTGTCTTAACTATAGTACAATATATCCCAAACACTATTCGAATTCTTAAGGCGCCTATGTTATAGAAGCCTGAAGAGGATACATCGTAACCGTCGTTTACGACAATGCACTCCCCAACTCTTGTCTGATCCTTTCGGCCCCTCTATTAGATTCACAGGGCCTGTGGTTGAATCTTTTGTGTTCACCAAAACCCCTCTCCCACCCGCCAAAATTTCGTAAGAATCGTGGAATGTAACTTGCAGGGCAGCTGGGGTGCTCAGGATAAAAATCCAGAACATTGTGCTTCGCCAGCATGCTGAAGTGGCTGGGGCCCAGTACGCTCGCTCAAAAGCCAAACCCGACACACCAGCCCGGATCCCCAACACGCAGCCGTCCCCTAAACCAATACAGTACAGTGGCTTTAGGGTTTAGGGTTTAGGGTGTAGGGTTAGGGTGCTAAACCAAATACAGTGGCCTGGCACAACTGTCGTCTCATACACCACAAGGATACCCAGTTCTGATCAACCCTAAACCCCTAAACCCCTAAACCCTGAAAACCCTCCATCCTTAGCCCTGACATCTGAACCCCAAACTCCGGAAGGACGAGTTGAATCCCAACACGGTTTCGGGTTTAGGGTTTAGGGTTTAGGGTTTAGGGTTTAGGGTTTAGGGTTTAGGTTCAGGGTTTAGGGTTTAGGGAACACGCTGAAGTGGCAAACTCTAAGCCTTAAGCTGAGCCGCAGGTGCTGTCCACGCACTACATGGACGAGGTGAGCTGAAGGGAACATGGGACCCAGTAGTTTAGGGTTTAGGGTTTAGGGTTTAGGGTTTAGTTCATGTTAAGACACTGCATGCACAAGGTAGCTTTCGTTAGTCAAAGAAAGTTTTAAAGAATAATATAGTAGAATCAATTAAAGGTACCTCTAGCCCCGACTGCAGATGTTCTGGAAGCTTATCGGGTTTGGGGATCCGGGGGCTGTACTGCACTGAGCTTGTTTTGCTGTTTTGTCATTGTCAGTCTTATCGGCAGTTGCTTATCAGTTATTTTAAGTATTTCTACTCTACTCTTATTGTTATTGTTGCTGCTCCCCGTGCTGTTGCTGCCGCGACACAAGAAATGTTATTCTATACATATACATATATGCCTATCTACTTAACTATCTATCTATCTATCTACCTACCTACCTACCTACCTACCTACCTACCTACCTACCTACCTACCTACCTACCTACCTACCTATCTGCCTATCTGCCTACCTATCTGTCGATCTATCTATCTTTCTATCTATCTACCTATCTATCTTTCTATCTATCTGTCCATCTATCTATGTCTCTCTCTCGCTCGCTCTGCGGTTATTTTAAAAACGATGTTCTCTATCAACCCCTGGCCCGCAAATCTGGAGTCACGGCTGTCTAAACACCCCACCCAAACCCGATAGCAATCCTACATTCTAAGGCAAACCGGTTCCTGAATTTTGGGGTTTAGGCGTGTTTAGGGTTTAGAATTGTAGAAGCATCCCTGAACCCTTAGTTTTGGTTTACGGTTCAAGGGGTCCGCGTCGTACGGCCGCGGTCTCCGGGCGACACGATGCACTTCGCGCATGTCCTCTGTGCTGTAGTCTGATTCGGCATTACGAACTGGTTGTATATCTCTGCATGCAGATATATCGGGGCCCGACAGATTTGATCTAGTATTCCCCTATCGTTCCCCCAATCGAAACTAAACCGTTCACCCCAAAACTCTACTCTAACCATGTAGGCCCCTGTGCATGCTACTACTCTTTCCACTCTTTCGGGCATAGGGTCGATTCGACGCAGCCCTTTGGGTTGCAAATTAATTAAGAAAGGTGAAACAAGTCAGCCGAGTCGTCAGACTGTCCTGCCCAAATGGCGACAGAGCCCTCTTGCCTAATGTGGTGGACACCCGGTATGCGGAGAAGAGCCTCTATGTCCGCGTTTCCGTAGTCCGGAACCCTTAGGAGGGCACGGATGCCCTGAGTCCAAAGGCGTACTGCAAGACGGGAAATGTCACCGGCAAGGCGAATCGATTGGGCAACGATATTTGCCTTCTTCGCAGGGACGATGTCTGCCGGTAGAGGGATTCTAAGTCCAAGAAGGTCCAGATAAAATCCACATCCTCTATCGACTTCCTCGAGAAAGTCTGGAAGAACGCCGGAATCTAAACCTCTCAGAGAATCCTCGTGGCTGTAAAGCAAGGGAGCACGGCCATAGGCTTCCAGAACGCGGGAGTCAGGAAGAGAGCCAACTGCGACAAGTACATGATCCCTTGTCCAGGCATCGGGGCACGGCAGGCGGACCAAGAGCATGTCAGCGTCACAGAGGTGACCCACAGTCGGGCAGGGAGCAGGGTCTTCGCACAGATCGGGAACAAGTACACTGACAAGGTCGGTTCCCCGTAACCATTCTAACGCGTGTCTTAACCGAGTCAAGAGGCCATGGGATTGGCTCAGCGTCTGCATGCCCCCTCCGAACTCCCACACGTCAAGAGTGACCCGAAGTCTTTGGACAGGGAGGCACACGCAAGAAAGTGAGGCTCTAATGCGGTCCCACATTTCTTCCTCGGAAATGGCCGCAAGTCTGCCGTCGAAGTCCATTTGGGCTAGACAATCCAGTACCTCGGCGGAAGGCCTGCACATCTCATCGTCAAGGTGGCCATCCGGGGCCTGAAGGCAAGGGCCCTCAGCCTGGAGAGTCGGGGCGCAGAAAAGGTGTTCTTTCGGCGCAGTGCGGCTGCCAACTCCAGGCGCTGGTTGCACTCTTTTCCCTCGGCTCAAAAGGAAACGTCTGCATGATGCAGAGTGTCGTATATGTCGGCAGAGGCGTACTGTAGTAGCGTAGTGACGCATACAGTGGGGGCACTGGTTGCCCTCGACAAGCGAACGCACCTCATCCTTGCGTCCGTGACACTTGAACGCATGTACGGACCACGCACGTAGATCCTGAAAGGCAAGCTGGCAAGGTGCGCATACCTGCTGACAACCTCGGCTGCGTGACGGGGGCAGTCTGAATCGAGCGCCAAGACGGCAGAGTTGCTTCGTGAGCAACCAAATGTGCCTCTCCTGCACAGCTTGCCTGGCTTCTCTGTCAAGGGCCGCCTGCATGGCTCTGCGAACCCTGGCCTTCCATTTCCCTGGGGAACTTCGGCATTCGGCAACCCAACATTGCCAAGAGGAAGGGAAATCCAACTCCTTGCCGGAATTTCGTGACAGTTCCCAAAGCCATTGGACGGAAGATCGGACAAGCGCTAACCAGCCTTGTTCCCAGTGAGCTAATGCCCAAATTTCCTGTACATCAAGGCGAATGCAGGAAAGCAGGTACCTTAGCCTGGAGACGTGCAAGTAAGTGCTTGCTCTTGGGATGTGTGCCGCAGCAATTGCCTGGGCCGTGCCGAGGTGCCAGGCCTCCTCACATGTGTACCTCGGCGTGAGCATCTGGCACGCCATCTGCCGTAGTACTGCATCAATTGAGTCAATATGCGCCGACGTGACTCCAGTCCATGTCCCGGCGCCATGGAAAAGCACCGTGGACACCAGACTGTCAAAGAGCAATGCCTTATCGGTATCAGATACCAGGGTTGATCTGAAGACTTTTTTGCGTCGGCGGTTGAAGGCTTCCCATGCCTGTGCGCATCGAAAGGAGATCTCATGCCTAAGACCCCCATTGTGTTGCAGGAAGCCGCCCAGATGCTTGTAAACCGGCACTACACGAAGTCTAGCTCCATCCCATAATCTACAAGACAAGGGGATCTCACCCTGTGCATCGCCAAAGATCTGTTTACGTGTACCCTTGGCACCCTTGCCGTGTAGCTGCATGATCGCCTCAGTCTTTCCCTTGGCAAGGTTGGGGACCAGGGCACGCTGTAGGCAGGCATCTATAAGCGACGAAGCACCGAAATCCAGTGCTCGGACAAGCGAGGGTGCATCTGGGGCGGTTAGGAACATCGAGAGATCATCCATCCAAGTCGAGTCAGACAGGCCAATCTCCTGAGTCGTTGGGTGTTCCATTGGCTCTAGGCGACAGTGCATCTCCCGGCTCCACGGGATGCGAGCAAGGAGTGCTGAATCAATCAGGGCGCCCCTAACCTGCCTCAGAACCTTTGCGAAAAGGAACGAAAAGACAAGGTCGGACAGGGAATCCCCGGGACGGGACCCCGTCCTAGTCACAACAACTTCCGGCTCATCAGGCAATCTGAACCATGTGTCTTGTAGTGACTCAGCGACAGCGCCATCTGCCCACTCACTTGATCCGGCCTCTTTAGCCAGCGAAGGGCCGCCAAGAAAGGCATGCAACTCATGCATCGTATTGGGGGGGAGCTGCACTGCCGAGCATAGTCGCGCAACCTCCTCGTCGCTGGGCCTATCCCCTGTGATGAGGGGGCGTACGATTCGGTAGAAGGCCTCCTGGAGGTCCAGGAACAATAAGGAGTGTGACAGCTTCCTGGAGTGGCAGGCGGACTGAAAGAGGCGTGCGGCGTGAGCCGGCATTGTCACGGGGTACTGTGGTAGTCCCCCCACTTGGAGCGGCACTGCACTCTGAGCTAGGGCACTGGTGCATCGGCGACGTACAGTCTTATGGAGGGCTTTTCCAAGGACCGACGAAACTAAGATACCCCTATATGAGTTGCAAGACTGTTTTGGCCCCTTGTGTTTCCAGATGAAGTACAACGTCCCCCCCTTGTGTTGTATGGGCTCACAAAGGCGAAAGGCCGATTTCAACAGAAGCTGGTAGGCGACTTTGGACAGGAAGGGAGCGCCGTAATGAAGCACTTCCCCCGGGATCCCATCGAGCCCGTACGCTCGTTCTGTGTTTGCCGCCCGAAGCGTAGCTTCGAGCTCCACAAGATTCGGCACATCATCAGGCGACACCGAATATCCAGAAAGATCCTTCTCTTCCTGGCGTCGGTAACACGCATGGACAAAAGCAACAGGATCTGTGACATGGCCATCTTCAATGGCAGAGAAGTGAGAAATCCACTTCTCTTTGGATTCCTGATGTGTGAGTGCCAAGCGACCGGGAGAGACTTCAATGGAAGGCAAAGGGGAGGGACCCCGTTGCTTTCGTTTGGGGCCACCTGTCAGGGCTCTTAGTTTCTGCACCGTATCCTTGGTGGTCGCCGAAGTGGCCTGGACCGCTACCTCGTGGATGTAGGCCTGGGTGTCCTCTCTGATGCGGACTCTCAACTGTTTGCTGGTGGCCCGCAACGCAGTTAAGTGCCCTGGCAGTTCCCGGAGGCTCCGTAGCCACCTGCTCCACAACCTATGGCACGGCTGCCACAATCGGCAAGAACATTTCCAGGAACGCAGGGCGAAAATAATCGAGAACTGCTTGCCGAAATGAGAAGCCGAGTGAACACGTTTGCGTAACCAAGCACGCTGGTTTCGCAGTTGCCATGTTTCCGGCTGGAAGTATGATCTACGCTGCTGCGTGCGCTGCGCTGGGAAGGCCAAAGGCAATGTGCGGCGGAAATGGTTTTCGATGTAAGCGGCGTGTCGATGGACGTCAAGAGCCCAGGGTTGTGGCTCCAATGCCTGGCACAACTTCTTTATCTTCTCCTTCCCCTCAACAGTTCCCATAGCTTGTGTGTTTAGCCTCATCCTTCGACCTGTTCGCGGTGCCTCCATGCAGAGGCTGGCACTGGTTCGCATCCACAGAGCGAAATGGTCTATCCTAGCCTGCCCCCATTCGAGCTCATGAAGTACAGCGCTGTGACCGGTGGCCACTTGCCATGTTGTGGGAACTGCTATATAGTCGAGTCTTGACTCCGTGGTCCCTCCCGGAGATTGCCAAGTCGCTGACGGCCCCGGATGGCAGCAGGAGAATGTGCTGGGTATCCACAACTCTGAATCCTCGAGCAGTGTCCAGAAAGCCTGTGGAGGCGGTGTGGCAGTATGCCACGTGAGGTCTCCGACGCGGCCCTCTTGGCTGTGGTGCAGGTGCAAGTTGAAATCCCCCATAAGTACAACTTGCGCCCCTTGGCGCAGCCTTCCAATCAATAGGCGGAAATTCTGCCACCACTGATTGCGTTCCGGCGAAGAGTTGGTTGGCGCGTGAAGGGCTACAAAGAGAATGCGCATTCGTGCGCGTGCAAATCGGACAGCGATGACCCTCGGATCCCAGTGAACCACAAGGAAGTCTCCCACCTGAAAGAATACCTCAGCGGAGGAATGCTTGACAAAGGGAATTTCCTTAGAGAACCAAATCTCAGTGCCGTAGGACCCCTGATGGTCACATGCGCTGCAAAACCTCAGGTGTGTGCGGGACTGAATTGTTTCATTGCGAGGAGCTCTCGTCTCCTGCAAGGCGGCAACGCATACTCCCCTGTCGGCAAACTGTTCCCTAAGCAAGGCCGCTCTGCCACGAAAGGGGGGGAGGGCATGGTCAGACTCTGACGGGTCCTCTCCAGGATGAAGTGACTGAACATTTACTGTCAGTAGAACCGCCGTCAGGGCAGCACACAGAGGACCTCGTTGCGGGTCCTGCTTTCGCGAGTTGTGTAAACCCAGCATGCTCTCGCACTCTTGAGTTGTCGGGAGCGGAGCGGGGTTTCCCCTTTGGTCAATAAACGAGTCTGCAAGCTGGGTGGGCCAGGCTTGTGGACACTTGACCGTGTCAACGAACAGCCACAACCAAGGCAGCCACTGATGACGCAGAAAGGGTGTGATAGGGTGCGAAGCCCAGGCCGTGCCCGGTGAGGAGTCTCGACAGCACGCTTTGGCGAGTTGATCGGCAATCTCGTTGCCGGCATGTCCGACGTGGGACTTCATATGCTGGACCGCAATTCTGTCGCAATCTCCTCGGGCCTGGAGGGCCTGCATAACCGCCCGACAGTGGCAGCTGATGTCGGTGCCTCGGTATTGCCCTGCACACCCTTCGGACAGTCCTATGGCTGTTGTGCAATCAGAGTGAATGAGGATCTGAACTCCTGGAGGCAGAGACAACAACCAGCTGAGGCACCAAAATAGTGCCGACAGCTCTCCGTTAAGGGCCCCATGAGAGGCCGCACCAAGGAAGGTGGCTTGTGTGTCGTCCGTCTGAACGGTATCTCCTGCCCATCCCAGGCTGCACCATGTGTCAGTCCGGCGGCCTATGACATGGAAGGCCCAGGAACTAGTGCGACCATCAAAGGAACCATCGGTGTAGACAATAACCTGCTCGAAGTGCCCAGCAACGGTATGCCAACTAGAGTACGGATAGTCCGAGCACCATGTTCGGAGAGTCTCGGACCCACCATCCGGCAGGGGCCATAGCCAGTTTTGATCGTGGTTCAAGAGTCTCGCAACCTGGTCGAGTGTGCAACCTATCCTGAGTTGGGCACCAGTCAAATCAAAGGTTCTAGTCCCGACGCACTGTGCCAGGCGCAGGATGTTGCGCGGTCCCTGGGCGGTAGGGAGGCTGCTCTTGAGGGTTCCGCGTTCTTCACAGGACCCCCGCGAGGCAGGAACATTGGCGTATGCATGGTGCGTGGCCTGTCGGTCTCCTTGGGATACAGATTCCTCAAGCAAGGTAGTGAGAGTTTCGATCTCGCATGTGTAGCCTGTGGCCTCGGATCGGGCGGTGGTGATGCTGCGTGCCCTGGCCGGAGTAGGGATGAGACGACCCCCTGAACGAAGTGTTGCTTTCTGGCGCGGCACCATGATGGGGAGCTCAATCTCTGGTCTGTGCAATGGCCTCGGCATGGCCGCGGATAAATGCACAGCCTCAACCCATTCGAAACAATTGGCAGTGACGAGAGCTATACAAACCCAAGTGTGTAGTCCTTTACGAAGGCCAAGCGCATGCCCAATCAAAAGGCAAGTCAGAACCCTTGCAACCGCCTGGGAGCACCCAACCTGACCAAAAGCCTTGAGACCTAGACAAAGGCCGGCACACGCAATAATGGCCCAGGCTGCGGAACGAATAACCCAGGCACCTGGCGGCATGGCATGAGGTGAGTCCTTACGCCTGGCAGCACGCCTGCTGCTGTGTGCATGTGTTGCTGACGTTCTACGCTGAGGGTTTGGAGCAGCGGCACGGTGCCTGGAACCACCGGTGCCGGCGTCATTGCTAGACGCGACTGATGGAGGAGCGCTGTGAGTGGCACTGTCACGTCCTGAGCTACCGCGGTCCTCACTGGGATCGTGTATGAAGGTCGGGGCGTCATCCGGGTAACGTATGGCAAGGAGGTAGTTGGGCTGGTACTCGACTCTAACAACTTCCCCTGTCCTTACTTTGCGGTGGTGATTCCCCCGATCATTATCATAATCTCCGCCGTAGAGCCTCACATGATGCCCATGTGGGCATCTCACCGCCATCCTGGTACACAATGACAGGACATCGAGGTGTCCGTCAACTGCATACGCCCATGACAGTCTCAGGAGTATGGGCCGCAGATCCAAAATGTACGGGACAAGGTTATCTCCGGCATTCGGGCGGTAGACATCGGTGGTACAAGCAACGAGAACATGTTCTGTGTACTGACCACTGCTGGCATGATCTATAATGTCTGGCGAAGCAGGGACAAGAACAAAACCGCCGTCCGGTAAGCCCAGGGTTGCGGCCGCTTCTGGGCTGCTGGCAGCGAAAGTATCTCTGTCAACAGGGACCGCATTGTGTCGTCCATCTGTGAGGATCCAGCTGGTTCCGTCTCTATCCCCATGTAGGCTGGGCGCACAGTTCCATGAGTGCTGCGATTGGAGGTGGTGCCCGAAATCTAAGAGCCTCGGAACCCTCTGTCCCTCAAAGCAGATCTGTATCAAGTCTCCCTCTTCCGGAAAGAAGACGTGTGCAGGTTGGAGCGGCCATGGTACATCCTTGACAAAGACCTCTGGGACTACAGAAAGGTGATCCTCTTCGATGCCCGCAAGCCGCAAGATGGACTCCCTGCTGCATTCATGTGGGATGATAACTGCGAAGATCCCTGGATTGCTGAAGCGATTGTCAATCAGTACTGCAACCCCTGGAAAAGCCCATCTGGGGACTGCGATCACACAGGCTTGCTCCACAAGAGGTTGTGGAAAAACCGGCACTAACCGCGGGCTCCTTCGATGGTCTGTAGCTCTGCGGGTCTGCGCGAGTATGGCTAATGCTTCGTCAGCCGAAAACGGCAGTGCCAGCCTACAGATAGTCAGCTCCGGCCAGTACTCCTGAGCGAAGGTCAGAAACGGAATCGCAAGGAGGCCGCTCTCTGAGGTCCCTACTTGGGTTGAGCCCCCGCTTTGGGCAATCCCGGGCGATGTCCCATGTGAAAGGGACGGGGTGTCGTCATCACCTGTTGTTCTCTCAGAGGTGGGACCCTGGTGGGATGAGGAGCCCTCCGCTGCAATGCCAGAGATGGCCGCGGCATCCTGTCTGACAAAGGTGACAGTAAGAACCTGTCCTGGAAAGACACGGCAGGTTTCATGTTCATCAAAAAGCACATCGACACGTACACTCCATCCTCGCGGTGGCAGGGGGTGGATGCGCGTGATCAGAGCTGACAGCTGCACTGATCCGTTCCGGGCTGTCACAACCTTGATACCTTGGAAAATGCGTCTACAGTCGGCAAGCACAAGCGTCGGCCATCCTTGGGGTTCCACAGCAGGTCCGTTGCTGACTGCCAGCACAGTCTCACAGGCTACACCTTTGAGAGCAACATCAGCAATGCGCGGTTGCGCGGCTTGCAAACGCAGTTGGTCAATGCTGATGCCGGTTGCGTCTGCAAGGCCACGGCGATACAAGATGGGATGCTCGGTATCATCTAGATGGAGCTGGGAGCCCCACTCACCCGCAAGGCAGTACGCTTCTACATTATCTGCAGGGGCCCGGAAGGTGAAAGAGGCTTCTGCCCATCCAGCAGACATAAGAAGCGCTTCCCCAAGAGTCTGTCGGTGCGGCACATTCGCACCAGCAGGCATCAGCATGATGAGCGAACCTGGAAAGATGTGAGTGGGAATCTCATTACTCAGCGCTTCAGTATCCCTGCCTATGCAAACCTGCACCTCTTCGACGGAGGCGTCTGCAAGTGCAATGAGTTCCTGTCGGGCGGCATAGTCAGGCGCGAAGATCGCATAGATGCTGCCGCCTATTCTCGTTGCGTCCAAACACTGAGCTGGCTGAGAATCCGCCCAGTCCGCACAGGCTACATAGAAGGCATATCCCGCGATGGGCTGTGGGACGACGGCATGTATAAAAGGAAATGCCTCCCTCTTGAATTGAAGCCTCGCAACTTGTACAGCAGTTTCGGCTTCAATGGGGGTGGCAGGGCAAGGAAGAAAAGTCCATACGACTTCAGGAGCATATTCTGGAGCCAGAATGACAGCGCAGATTTGTACAACTGCTTCATCTGTGTCAGAAGATGCGGAACTTTGTGTTGCCTCGCCTAGTTCGACCTGTGCAGGTACCTCTGTAGGAAAGGCGCGCAACCACCTGTCGCCTAAGAGTTGGGTGATCTCACGCAGCCCCTCAAGCCGGCAGCGCGCTTGTCTGTTCTGGCTTTCTGGCTCCTCGAGGATTCTGTCAACGGGCATCTTCTCATAAATAAGTGACTCAATGTGCTCCGCATGTGCGATGCTGAAGGAACAACGGGGGCCCTTTTTGCGAAAAAGGCCGGCTGTCCCACAATTACACATCACAAGCTGGAGGCACACGCTACGAAAACAAGCCGCTGACCAAAGCAGACTCAACTGGCAAATCCTTTCGGACCACAAGTCTCTCCCACCATCCCAAGGTGGAGTTGCAGTCTGACCACCTTGGGCCACAGAATGCAGCTCGGGAACACGATCTTTGCCACTTTCTGCGGGATGGTCTGGGGCACAGTTAGCAACATCATCAGGCCTAGTGGAAAGGCAATCCCTCCCCGAGGCATCGTCACAAGAGTTCGTTCGTGCAGGTCCGCACGCATTACTTTCTGTCCCATGATTGTCGATATCGGCCCCTGGTGAATGTGATGTGTTCTCATCATCACTTGGGGCGCCCCCAGATGGTACGCATTCGAGATTTGTGGGGGAGCTCGAAGGCTGCGACGGAGGCGAATTGAGTCGAAATCCAAGCACAAAGACGTCCCCATCACGAGAGGTGGCTTGCGGGTCCCGCCGAGAGCAAGCGAAAACAATATGGTGCATCGGCGGCGGGGTCAACCCCAGCCAATCAGCAAAGCGCAAGGGATCATCTTCGTCCTCAAGATAGAAAGTGTCTATCCCACAATTTGCGGGGCGGCCGTCAATAAATATAAGTCTGCCCTGGCGCTCTGGGGAGGGGGTGAGGGGGTACACGGCAAGTACCTCCCGACAGTCACATCCACCAATGCAGACATCTCCAAGGAAAGCATTCCTGGCACAAACGAACAGAGTCTCGGTCGGGGCCCTCTGAACCAGATCAGCAACGCGGGCTGATAACGGAACACTAGGTGATTGGCTCATTGTCAAGAGGGTGTGGCTGCCTCCGTGCAGGGCAAGGAGGACATCCTCAGACCGTGACCTGGGGACTGGGGGATCGCCAATCCATGGTACAGGTCGACTAAACCTATCCGCAAGTGAACCAAACCATCCCGGGCGTGAATCAATAGGACGGAATTGCACCACCCAACCATGAGATACGTAGAAGTCTTGACCAGCAGGCTGTGGGTGCTCGGCTCCTGCAACATAAATGCTGAAGGGCCTGTTGCCATGTCTTAGGGCCTCTTGTTGGCATTCCCAAAAGGTCACGAGGCCAGGCATGACTTTCGCGAAAATGGGTCCGCCAATGGCATGAAGGTCAAAGACAACCGTGCATCTGCCATCCGGCTCCTGCCATGTAGGGATCAAGACAAGCGATCCGAAGTCTCGTCCTATTTGCGGTCGTGTTGGGATCAACTTCTTAAAGAACGGTGGGAGCCTCGGCTTTAGCATCCTGAGAACCTCCCTAAGAGCATCACTTTCGAGGCAAGGTAGGTGAAGTGCAAACCGTTGTTCAATGCTCTTGTATCCTGGCACGAATACCTGAAAGGTGCATTGAGTAGAAATCGGTTCTTCTGCTGACATGACGCCGACTTCCTGTTCTGCACCGTGGGAGTATTGAGTGACAACAGGCGAAACATGGAGAGCCTCCTCAAGTCCATTGACTCTGGCGATCGGCATGCATGCAGTGCCCGCCTGGACCTGCGTTGCCGCTGAGGCCGAGTGACTTTCCACGGGACCTGACGGAGATCGTGATGGTCCTTCAGGCTGGTCTGCTTCTGCAGGGTAGTGTCTCCTTGGGGAACGGCTGCGGGACTGACTAGGTTCCGTATGTCGTTCTGATCCATCCGAAGAGCTTGACTGGGGGGATTCGTCCATATCGGCACTCCCCTCGGATAGGGCATTGGACGCTATTCTGGAACCAATGCTGAAGTCGCTGTCAGGAAGCGCCCTGAAGGCAAGAACCTCCCCTGACTTGACCTCTATGTAGTATCCGGTGCAGGTCTTCCCTATTACTTCAATGTCGACAAGGGTCGGGAGATCCCTTTCGTGTGCCCGGAGGACAGTCGGCAGATGAAGTTTACGGCCATACTGGAGCCAGCCAAAAGGCCTCACACCTAACGGCCGGAAGTCTAAGAAGACGAAACACTGTCCCTCGTCGTCCTCGGTTGAATGGGGGCATTCAAATTCTGTGACATCAGTCAACATGGCAAGGCCCCGGCAATTGCGGCCGTGTACGCACAGATCTAGCATCGGCGGATGGTCCGCGCACACGAGCTGGGTGGCATGTGACAAGCCGCCCACAACGTCAATCGCGGCCTCATGAAGGGCCTGCATGGAATCACTGTGTGTTGGCACATGCCATCGCTTTGTCTTATAGAGTAGGCAGTACCCTTGGCTTTCCTCCTGCGTGCTGACCTCTTTCGAAGTCTTCCAAGTGGTGCTGTCACCCAGCAATTCGACCTGGAAAGGTCCGTGTCGATAAAGTCTCCTTTCGTCGCATACAGTGAGCACATCGCCATGCGACAGCATGATATCCTCTCCAACGGGATGCGGGCGACGTTCGGATCCAATGAATAGATCCACGCTGGGGCAGCCGGATGGCAGCATTGGGTTGACGTACGTTATCCACTCAGTAAAACCGAGGACAGATGGCAACACAGCTGCAAAGATTCGTCCCCCGGCTGGTTCCAAATTTATCACAACCGAAGAGTGGCTCAACCCCTCCAGGGCGCTCGGGTGAGCTAAAAAGGTGAGCATCCTTTTATACGGTGTAGGCTCAACTGGTGCGATGCAGTCAAGGACGTCAATTGGGAGAGCATTGGCCTTATCCCTTACGCGAGGAAGTAGCTCACTGGGGTCCTGGCCGGTATGGACATCAAGATCCACAAAAGTGGTCTGATAGTGCGGGGCCATGATTGCGACACCAATGAACTCCTTGGGTCTCGGCGGAGCGTCATTGGCTGGGTAATGGTCTTCCCTTGTCGCATTCAGGAACGGCATTGGTGCTTCAATCAGTCTTTGCTCAGGGACAGACAAGAAAGCACTAGCAAGCTGAGTAATATCATGCGCGTCCTCTTGTGAGGGAATGGCCCAGACTCTCAAGGGGAGGTTAATGCCATGAAGGAGCCAACAGAAAAGGAGGCTTTTCCATGTAGGTTTGCGTGTGCAGGTGCCCCTGCCTCGACGAGGAGAAATGCACTGCCACTTGAGTATGGGCACAGTAGTGCCTGTTCGGGCAAGGGGTGTCACAATGGCCCTGCCTAAGTCCAAATGTGGCTCACAGACATTGTGATGCCAGCGCTTGCGGGGCCGGAGAAGGCCTCTAAACAGGAAGATGATAAGCAACCACAGTGCCCCAACAGACGACGGAAATTGAGTCGCCCTTAGCTGCTGGGACCACCATTCCTGGTGGGCACCCCTGCCTTCTGTGTCCTGAGATGTCACGATCCGAGATGGGGCCTGTGCCCCTGAGCCACCGATGCACATGTTTGGCGCGCCCATCCCGAAGTCGGACACCTCTCCTTCTTTATGCCACTGATCATCACGAAGGGCAGAAAATGCAGCAAGGGGTGGCATGAACAGACAGCGTTCCCTATGTGAAACGATGAAAAGTGGCCTGTTCAGCTGACCAAAACTGAGGCTCCTCGAAAAGAAGGAGTCTGGGAACCTAATCCTTCCTCTATGAATCAGCGTGCCATGAAAGCAAGCAAAGGCACCCCTTGTGGAGATAAAGGCCTCATTCTTGACTGGACCTCGATCAAGAAGGGAATGAGGAGGACGGGCGTTTTGAAGCCATCGACGGTTGTCACATGTGGCGGCAGGTATGGCCGAAGGCGCGGGAAGAAAATCATGATCAAAAACCCAATGATCAAGATTCCTTCGCGAGGACAAGATCTGAGCCGTCCCGTCGGCGGCGTGCCAAACCCAGGCAAGTACCGGCGGGTGCTCAGCGACAGCAATGAATGGGGCCTCGCACTGACTGGACAGAATGACATCTTTGTACATAGAGCTACGAGACAGGGCAACCTTCATGATCTGTACATGCCGCGCTTCATTCACTTTGGACACATGCCAATGTCCACCGTAGGCACCTCTCTCAGGCAGTTGACCGACGGGAAACTGTCCAACCTGAAGCTCCAACCCACGAGCCTCAGAGGTGGCCTGTCCCCTCAGCCCTGCACAAAGAGAAGGCCTTGGTGGGCCGTGACAAGGCCCGTGCTGGTATGTCACGAGGCAGGCTCCTCTCGCGGTTCCTCTGGCTTCTCTCCACCGGCCTCGTGTTCGCCTCACATCGTCGTCCTCGATTAAAGCCGCGATCGGCGGTTTCCCTGGATGAATCGGTGCGATCAGACCGGTCTTCGGAGGAAGAGCGCCACCAAAGGGAGCCAAGGCTCCTGGCATGTTGGGTCTGACAGTCACTGCAGACGCAGCCGGCGCCATGCCCATATCCGAGCATCCTTCGTAGGGGTTCGTCCTTGCACTTGGAGACAGCGGCCTCACCTTGGCATAGATGCTTCCAGGCGACGCATGATACGGAGCCGGGTTGTGCGGGGCCGTGTTGCCAAAGTAATCCTGTGGTGGGAATCCCGATGACGGGGCTGGGCCGGTCACGACCGGTGCCCTTGTCCGTTCCTCTGCCACGTGCTCCAGCATAGGACCGGATGTCGCCATGGGCTCCACCTCCATTGCACGGTGCTCCAGCCCCGGCGGGGCAGCACCAAAGGTTGGCACCCCCTGTCCTTGTTGCGCTGGGTGTCGGCCACTCGGTAATGTGGCTTGTTCCCAGGGGTCGCGAGGTCTCGGTGTTCCAGTCATGTTGGCACGCATTGCTCTGTCGAGGACGTCCTGAGCGTCCAGGCCAGGGCACTCCCCTCTGCCTTCGGCAAGTAGCTCGTCCAATCTTGTTCTGTGCTGCTCGCTCTCTTTGGGAATGCGGCCTGCATGTACCTGGAGTAGCTCCTTGCGCGACTCCTCCTGCGCAGCAGTAGCTCTGGTGAGATCCTCTTCCAGCCTCTGAAGATCGCCATGATACTTGCTGTACTCCCTTGCATAGGATTTCTGTAGGTCCGTCTCGTACTGGTCCCATAGCCTCGCACGCTCTTCGCGTGCACGGGTTAGTGCCGTCACCTTCTGTTCGCACTTCCTCGTCTTGTTGAGCGCCTCCTGGATAAGCTGCACCATGGACATAGGCCCGGGGGCGTCCCCAGTACTCGGCTGGCTCCTTTCCCAGGTTCGTTGTCCACGTCCCTGGTCGTAGGACGGAAAGGCCGCATCCCGCCGCGGCCATGATCCTCGCCAGTAGCTTGGGCCACCCTGCTGCTGGCCGGCACCTCGGCGCCATTGCTTGCTCATAGGGATTCCTGAGCCGTGGTGATCCCAGAGCCGTTTGGCTTGTAGCCGCGAAAGCGGCCTTCCAGCTCTCCACTGAGAGCGTGCTTTTGAGCGGGACGCCCGGACGTGGCGATGCCGGTTAGGGCTTCGGGGAGCAATGGCTGAGGCCTCCTTGCTACGGCGACCTTTTGTCGCCTGGGGCTGCAGTGTTCCGGAGACCTTCCCGGCAATCTGAGCCCTCCTGTGCATGCATATATATATATATATATATACATACATAGATACACACCCACACACACATGTAAAACCGTTGTGTTATGCCAGCCCCCACAGAGTTGCTAGTATAGGAAATAACCCCGCCAACTCTAGATCCCGAAGTTTAGACGGGACACAAGTTTTCGAACTTGGAAAGCCTCAAACCCGAGCCCGAAACCTCATGACTCTAAACCCTTACATCAAACTCCCTATACCCTGAAAGCTCGAAGCCAGCCAGAAGAAAAGCTATACCCAAAACAGCCCCAACCCCTAGACCTCAAAAAAAAACGCAGGAAGCACACTAATCCCTCAGAGTCCTCCACACCGCAAACGTCATCGAACCATTCCGGATCTCTTTGAAATGAGCCCACCCATTTCAGGAACCTAGACCTTGCACATAGATCCCTGGTAGTAACACTTACAGTGTCCTTATAGGGGGAAGCCAAAAAAGGTCCATAACATTTAAAGGGAACCCTTCAAGGAACTCTATGATAGTACCCTTATAGTACCCTGAAAAGAACCCTATTATAGAACCTTACAGTATCCTTGGGGGGAGCCTTTACCCAACCCCCGTCAGAGCTTCTGCATGACTCCCGTGCGCAGGCTGACATCCTGGGAGACAGGACCCAGTTGCAACAGTTCTGTGCTTTTGGGGTTGGGAGGCTTTTGGGGGGCTGCTCTTGAGGGTTTGTTTTTGATCGGGATTTCGTTAGGTGTTGCATTGGAGGTTTTGCATGGTTTTGCAAGTGGAACCCTAAACCCTAAACCCCCAAACCCTAAACCCTAAACCCCATAAACCCTAAACCCTAAACCCTGAACCCTAAACCCTAAACCCTAAACCCTAAACCCCAAGTCCTGCGCCGCAAACCCCTAAGCCCTGCTTGTGGCGGTTTAGGTTTTGGGAAACTCGGGGTCTCTTGGGATTCAGCGCTTTAGGGGTTTCAGGGCTTTGGGGCTTAGGGTTTCAGGGTGGGCTTTGGGGCTTTGGGTTCGGGTTTTCGGGGTGCTCTAGGGTTTCTTTTAGGGTTCATGGTGTAGGATTTGATGTGTAGCCTACACAGTGTAGGGTTTACCGTTTCGGGCTACTGGGGTTTTGAGACTTTAGTATTTAGTTGGGGACCCCCAAAAACAAAAGCATAAGCATTTTATAGGGATATCCCTACCTTATTTCCCTATCCTAATTTTTGCTTATGTGCTCTTGTGGGGCCCTATTCTGCGACTTTGGTTTGGGCGCTAAGATTGGGGGTTTGGGCTTTGGGCCTACTCCTTGTTGCAGCGTCCGTCTCGACTGCCGAATGTACGCAATTTCAAGCAGAAGCCCAGGGAGACAGTAAGGTGGGAGCCTGAATAAGTTTAATAGGGTTTTTGGCGTCTGTAGGCGCAGTCCGCGTTCTATCTGGAGCACTGCACTTCTGAAGGTGTCTGAAGCTCCTAAATAACAAGGAACCCCAACATAGTATCGGTACTTATTTAGGCTGCTATGGTATCCCTTCTTTCTCCCTATCTAATCCTAGCATACGGTACCCTAACACGCAGGGTCTTGCAAGGCTGGTTTAACGGCTTAACCCTAAACCCTAAACCCTAAAGCCCTAAACCTTGAGCCTTCAAGGATCCCAGGTTCCTCTTCGAGGGTTCCTGACAGTGTATAGACATTCTTTCAATAACCCAAAGGCTCCATGTACCTTTATAGTAGATACTTGAGCCCTAAAGTACCTATATAAGGACCCCTTTAAGGCTTAAGTAACTACTATAAAGGTTCATGGAGCCTTTGGGTAAGAGATCAATGAACTCAAAAAGCTCCTCAAAGCATCATAAAAGCTTCAGCGAGCTCCCAAAGTAGGACCCCATACCCGAAATTAAGCCCTAAAGCCTGAAAGCTCTACCCACCAGAAAGCCCTCAAACAACAAAGAAACACTTGAAGCCCTAAACCCCAAACCCTAAACCCTAAACACTAAAACCCAAAAGGATCGCTATTCTCCACGAGGGCCGGCTCAGATGCTGCGGATCTCCGCAGTCACTTGGCAGGGCAGGAATATAGGGCTTGTCTCTCAGGTTTAGGGTTGTGATGGGTCTAGCGTTTTAGGGTTCGGGCCTTAGGGGTTTAGGGTTCAGGTCTCAGGGTTTTAGGGTTCAGGTCTTAGGGTTTTAGTGTTCAGGTCTTTGGTCTGGGCTTCTAGGGTTTAAGTTTTACGCTTTAGGGCTTTGGGTTTAGGGATTGGGGCTTAGTGTTCAGGGCTTTTCGGACTAGCAACGAACGCCTGGGGTCTCTTGCATGTTTTGTTGATAGAGTTTTGAAGATGTGGTTCAGATTTGTTAAGGCGATTCATAGGGTTTCGATAATAAAAGCTTCAGGATCCTAGGGGTTCAGGGCTCATGAAGGGTTGCGTTAGGGGCTTATAGGGTTTCAGTGGGCTTTGTTGCAAAGGTTTTCTGGGGTTTCCTTCGACATCTGAACGCTTTGTTGGTGGCTTTTGGGGTTCAGGCTTGAGTTGAGGTTTGTTTTTTCGGGTTTAGGGTTTAGGGTTCAGGGGTTTGTTTTTTGTTGAGAGTGGGGTTGGCGTTTGGGATTGTAGGGTGCAGGGTGTATGTTGAACGGTATGGCCGGTATGGCGTAAGTTGCGTCGGCGTTAACCTGCAGTGCTCAGGTTTAGGGTGTAAGGGCCGAGGCTACTGGTGCTAGGGGTTTAGGCTTCTTTCTTGGAGAGATTCGGCTTGGCCGTGTGCAGTGCTACCGCAAGAGATCACAATGACCACAAGCGTCTAGTGATCGGGATATTGAGAAACCAAGCCCTAAGCCCTGAACCCCAACCCTAAACCCGAACCCTAAACTGTGGAGGTCGATGGCTTCTCTTATAAAGGTCAGGGTGGGGAATCCCCGTCGTTTTGGAGTCTGGGCAGCTGGAATCGCTAAGGTTTTGGGGCTTAGGGCCAGGTGTAGGGTTTACGTTTTGGGTTGAAGGTTTAGGGTTTAGGCAGTTTAGGGTTTAGAGTTTACTAGGATTGCGGGTTTGGGTTTCGGGAAATAGTCGCAATTTGCCTTTGTAGTCTGTAGTGCCACGAAGTATTATACAGTACAGTGTGCACCAAAGCCCTATCCTAACTGTTTCAAGCCTCTAAACCCTAAGCCTATATACCTTAAGCCCTATCCTAGCGCACATGTTCATGGCGTAAGGTCAGGGACTGAACTTGGGATAGTCTCGGGTTTAGACTAGCTTGTGTGGCAGGCTATAAAATATTCTATTCTACTCTGTTCTATTCTACTTTAATGTGTCTGTGTTATACATATCTATATTTACATATACATATATATATATATATGTAGAGTATAGTTGAGGCTCGAGGAAACTCGTGACATCGTGGCACAGTAGTCCCAGGGTACTCAGCGAAGCTGGCTGGGTTCGGGGTGGTCCGTGGTGGCTGCGTTGTTTGTTTACTTTTGGTGTAGACTTTGTTGCGATTTGGCTTTAAACCCTAAACCCTAAACCCTAAACCCTAAACCCAAACGCTTACACCCTAAACCCTAAAGGATCCTATAAATCCCCTACATCCCTAAGCCCCAACAGGAGCCTCAAGAGCCGTGGGCGCTGATGGACCCACGACCACACGCCCGAACAGTTGAGAACTTTGGGTTCCTCCTTTCCCTGGGCTGCAAATAGCCCAAAGTAGGTACTATTTGCAGACTTTAGACCCCAAAGTAGGTACTGTTTGAATACTTGGAGCCCTAGGGTTTTGATGCTCACACCATAATGTACCCCAGAACCCTAGTAGTCCTGTTATTCAGGGGTTTAGGGTTTCGGGTCCCTTTTTATAGTCACACCATATAATGTACGCCAAAACCCTATTCCTATTCTTAAGGGGTTTAGGGTTTAGGGCCCCTAAACCCTATTCCAATTATCAAGGCCTCTGTATTACCCCATGGGAGTGGGCTGTCAAGTTGCCAGCACCCAAAGTCCGAAAGAGAAATCTAAACCCTAAACCCTAAACCCCAAACCGTCTACGCCGTAAGCCCCAAGCCTCAAAACCCAATGCCGTGAGCCGAGAATCCCGACCTTCATCATAAGGCCCCTGACTGTCAGAGCCGGAGATCTCCTGTTTAGGTTTAGGGTTTAGAGGGTTCAGGGTTTAGGGTCGAAGGTTTAGGGTTTAGGGTTCAGGGTTTGGGGTTTAAGGTTTAGGGTTTAGCGTTAAGCAACTGCAACTGAAACCCTGTTTCGGTCTAAGGTTCCTGAAGCGGGCATACGACTGCGGCGGGGGGCCTGGAAGCATACCTGCAAGCTTTCACAAGAGGTGCACTACATAAGACGGCTTCTACAAGGGTTTGTAAGGGTTCCTACAGTGAAGGGTTTCAAAAAAGGGGTTCCTGTAAAGGGTTCGTCATGTTTTGCAGGGTTCTGGGCCGTTGAACGGACACGGGAACTAAGGACCAATACTTCAATACTGCATTTCAAGGCTGTTGGCCCAAAGTCTAGACCCTAAGCACTCCAGAGGGTTTGTGGGATATTTATAGGGGAGGTTTTGGTTGGGCTCAGGGCTTAGCGTGTAGACTTTTAGAATTCTTAGGCTTCAGGGTTTGAAGGTCGAGTCTAGGGTCTGCGGGCTTGCTGTTTGGACTGTACAAGTTTAGTCGGTTCAGGCTAAACCCTAAACCCTAAACCCGTTAGTTGAAGTTGCAGTGTACGTGCTCGAGGTTTGGAAAGGCTGAAAACTCGTTGACTACCATGGACCCGAGACCCTAAACCCTAAACCCTAAGCCGGGACCCTGAACACCCTCACCCTGATCTGTCAAAGCTTAACCCCCTCGAACCCTTCAACAGTCTTCCCTAAACCCTCAACCTCTAAACCCCACAAGCCTTATAAACCCTCAACAGTATACTCCCAAAATCGAAGCCCTACACCCTATAAGCCGCACTTGTTGGGTTCAGGGTGAGGGTGTCGGGCTTCATTTTGTAGGCTGCCAAAGTAGTATAAGGTTCAGGGATTTTTAGTAGTTTTTTAGTGTGTAAGTACTCTGTCTGCAAGGGGGCTTTACATGGTCTTATCAGGGTTAGGCAACCAGGGGCTTCCAAGCGTTGCATTCGGTTTTGCCTATCTGAAGGGGCTCTGAATGGGTTTGTCCGAAAAGCAAGTCTAAACTCTTAAACTCCAAGCCGTATAGCGCACTATGGAGCCTGATGTAAAACAACAAAGCAGTTGCAGCACATACAAATTCCGAAAAAACCTCTGCCCTCCCAGGCTACAACGTCACCTTCGTCAAGAAGCCCGGATGCGACGCCGACGCTGTGCGCGAGGTGGGCTGAATCCCGAAAGCGGACTGTCCTCTGAAACGGGTGCAAAAGGGCCCAAAGATTCGGTAGGTGAGTCGTAAGTTTGGGTTTTGGGTTCAGGGTGTATATGCTTATTGCGTAGTATAGAAGCCTGATCATGCATAATTGCCAAAATTACCCTTCACGATGCCTATATTTTAGTATATCCAACAGCCCGTTCCAACTCTCAAGGCCGCCCCATATGACTTGGACCCTCGGGAAACTCAAGGGCTCGGATTTCTGGGCACGGGGTTCGACTGTGCAGAACTCCCCACACAGGAGAGTGTAGGCCTTACAATTTAGGGTTTAGGGGTTTGGGGGCTTGGGGTTTAGGGTTTAGGGTTTGGGGTTTAGGGTTTAGGGTTTAGGGGTTTAGGTTTAGGGTTTAGGGTTTAAGGGGGGCCTTACAGTGACTGGGCTCGAAACAGGCTACGGCAGGCGCAGGGTTCAGGGTTTAGGGTTTAGGGTTCAGGTAATCTTGTGGTGCTGTGAACAACAGCCAAAGTTTCACAATAGCATGTATTTCCCTCGATACCAGTAGCAAGCACCCGTTACCCTGAACCTGAAACCCTGAACCCTGAAACTCTAAACCCTAAACCCTAAACCCTAAACCCTAAACCCTCGAAGCCTTTGTAGCATAGTGTTTTGTGCAATAAAGGCCTTGGACCCTGGAGCCTCAGAAGAGTCTCAGACCTTATTTCCTATCTCTAAAAACCCTGCAGCCTCATCGGGATTCTTGTTACTTAGTTCCCCAACACCCGTTCTTTAAGCTTCTTGGGCTCTTATGATTCAGTAGTAATCTGAAAGTTTAGCCGTTTATTTCCCTGGCTTATTGGGGAAGCAAGGTTAAGGAGCTTGCTTGAACTTGCCACCATCAGGAAATCCTCTTGTTCGTGCCGGGTCGGATTTGAAATTCCATATAGAAGCCAACAGAGATTTTGCAGAAGTTCCACCAAAAGCTCGATTACCGTAACCCAATCACCCTAAACCCTAAACCGACTTCTGTCGGAGCTCTACCTCGATCCCCCAAACTCCAAATCCTCCGGGTCTTTCAATAGTTTGCAAAGTATTCAATAGGGTTTAGGGTTTAGGGTTTTGGGATTTAGGGTTTAGGGTTTAGGGTTACCTACTATAGGTGGGTACTGTACTCCATGAGCCCTTCTACCCTGAAGCCCAAAGCCCTGTAAACCCTAACCCCCAAACACTAAACCGCAAACCTTAAACCCTAAACCCGCAAAAACCCTAAACCCTAAAATCCTGAACGCTAAAAAAAGAAACTCCCCTAAACCCTGAACCCTAGGCCCTACACCCCTGAGGCCCTTCAATTCCCAGCCCTGAAGCCAATGTCAGGCCGTGTGCCATCACGTACCCGAGCTCACCTCGGAGGTGGGCTTGCATCTTGGGGCTTCAGGAGTTTAGGAATGTAGGGATTTAGGGTTTAGGGGTTGAGGGATTAGGGTTTATGGTTTAGGGATTTAGGGTTTAGGGTTTAGGGTTCAGGGTTCAGGGATTTAGGGATTTAGGGTATGGGGATTTAGGGTTTAGGGATTTAGGGTTTAGAGATCCTACGCCCTAAACCCTAAAGCCTAGTTGAGGATCTTTAGTAGCAGGGCTTTCATGTTAGGGTCTGGGACTTTAGGGTTTTGGGTTTAGCATCTAGGGCTTTCAGGGGCTTAGGGCTGCAGGGGTTTATATTTTATAGCTCCCCTGAACCTCAAAACTCCTAAACCGTAGATCCTAAACCCTCAACCCTAGACCCTAAACCCTAGACCCCGAAACCCTAAACCCTATAACCTAGTTTACACGGGAACCTGAAACTTCCAGGCCTAGGCTAACCTCTAAGCATCTGAAGGCCGCATTTGCGTTTAGGGCTTCTCCTGGACCCTCCAGGGTTTAGGGGTTTAGGGATTAGGGTGTAGGGATTCAGGGTTTAGGGTTTAGGGGTTTAGGGGTTTAGGGTTTGGGGGTTTAGGGGTTTTGGGTTTAGGGGTTTAGGGGTTCAGAGGTTTTCGGGTTTGTGGTTTTGAGGCCAGGTGTGGTATAACGAGGTCTGCATCATTTGCCATAATACGCCCTTGTAGCCCGCGTGCAGCTACGCTGCAATATATCCCCTGTTCCAAGTGTTAAAACCGCTACCATAAACCCTCATAGTACCCCTTATAGAGCCCTCAAGCAGCCCTGGAAAGGAACCCTAAACCCTAAACCCTAAAAACCCTAAACCCTAAACCCTAAACCCTAAACCCTAAACCCTAAACCCTAAACCCTATAGCCTAGTCGAATCCTTCAAGACCCTTATATGCTTTAAGTCTTAAGAGGATGAGGGTTACCGTGGGCAGGGCAGATCTGGGGCTCATGACTCCGGGAAGCCTCGGAGTTACGGCTTAGGGCTAATATGGGAGTTTCCGAAATAAGGGGTGCCTTACTTTAGGGTCCTTATAATAAGGATCCTAGTATTTAGGGTACTATATTAGAGTCCCCTATTTTCGGAAACCCCCAGATCAGAAATGAGCCAGTGAAGAAATTGACGGCCGAAACTTCCGAATCTCAGCTCCACAAGGCCATGAAGAATCTTCTGGTCATGTTGCACGAACCGCGCGAGGTGATCTGTATGACCTTCCGATCTACGGGTTCTGTGGAGCCATCATATTCTTACAGCCTCACAGAGAGGGCGTCGCTCAGTCCAGCGCGCGACCTCCTCCTAAGGGCTGGGGTGTTCCGCTGGAATTGATGCACGTGCGCACGCATCGCTGTGGATGCGCTTGCTGCCGAAGCCTTACCACGGGCAACGTGGCCAGCAATTCAAAATGTTCTCGGTCTCAGTGCCATGTCGAAACAATGTGGACTTTTTCACCATACCCACGCTCAGCGGCGATCGACCCACATGCTCTGCCATCGAGCATCATGGTACACAGAGATGACGGCAAATCTGACGCTCGCATCACGACAAGCGGCCCCCCCTCCTCGGCGAAGCAAGCGCGAAACTCTTTAACCTCAAACCCATGGAGACGCTTTGAGACTCATATCAAACCCTATGGAAGGCCGGATACCAACGACAAACCGCAGGAGATGTAGTCTATAAAGCCAACCATTTAGTAAGATTGCTCCATTTAGTAAGATTACTCCCTCTTTGTGCCTATATATACCCCACCCAAAAACCCGTACTAAAATTCACAGAAAGGACTCTTTCGAGGTGGAGTTTCCGAAATATTCCTGGCATCGGATGTTTGAGTTGTGGCGTATTCTCTAGAATCATCAAGGACCCTCTGCCGTAGAACCCAGCTAGATCCCTTGAAGTTCCCTTGAAAGAAATCCTGAAAGGCCCCGTTCAAGGAAACCTAACACAAACCCTTGCGGGGAGACCTTGAAGGAACCGAAGAGATGTAATATAGAAGCCTAAATAACTGCCAATATTACTTAGGGCTCCTTGAAATAACTATGCTACGAAGGAGCCCAAAGCCCTATTCCAAGTATTATGGCCCCTACATTACTTCTTCTGGTGTTAGAAGTTCGATCTCGAGCCTGAGAGGTCGTAACGCTGTCAAACAGCGCAAAGGACGTGTTTTCTTGGGGTTCAGAGGTTTCGGGTTTTGCACTGTTTGTTCCCGTAACAGTGCAAGTTGCCATAACAATGGTTTTTTTTGCACCAGAACCCATTCGAACTATAGCATTTGTTTGGCATTTGGGATCTCGAGCTCCGGTATTTTGGCTCCTCGGACTTTGGACCCTTACGGTAAGCGTGTTACAATTCGGGGGGTTTCGGGGGTTCGGGCCCGGAGGTGCGAGACGAGAAGCCTTGGAGCCCTAGAGCCTTCGAAAGAGGACCCTGGTATGGGGGCTTAGTAGAACAGGGTCTCGGGCCTATTGTAGCAAGCTTAGAATAAGGAACTCTAGTACGGTGCAGTGTTACTGTGTGTTATTCTATGTTACAACGATTCAGCCGCCCTAGACCTTCCGAGATGTGCGCAGGAGCTAATTTTGCAGTTCCCGTTCACCGCTGCGAGACATTTCCCCAAGGCCGGCACGACGTAGTTTTTCTTTAGTGTTCTGCCGTTTCAGAGGGTGTAGTACGGAGTCTTAATTTAAGCAAAGCCTTGCGATATTTACGGCGAAGGTTTGTGCTTGAAGAGTTTCGGTGCAGGGTTCAGAATTACGCAGCTGTAGGGAGTTGGGTTGCATCTTGAGATTAAGACTCAAGGCTTCAACCTGGTCTCACAAGGGACGGCTCACGGATTATAAGCCTCATTGCCATCTGGATGCCATGTGGTTTAGTGTTGCCGTTGTTTGTTTTGTTTTAGGGCTGCGGGTCTGGAGTTTGGGGGTGTTGGGGTTTATGGGGTTTGGGGTTCAGTTGTGTCTCGTTGGTTTGGGGTTTTGGGAGTTGGGTGCAGGGTGTTGGTTGTAACAATATTGCTTCTGGATTCGGGGTTTTGGAGATTTGTAGCTGCGTAATTAGGGCTGATCATGGTGGCGATGACGAGGATGCTGCGGGGGGGATGCCATTTTTTGCTGTGAGTACTATAGAAGCTTAACTAAACTACCACGATTATTCCTTCGGGCTCCTTATCACTATACTATAAAGGAGCCCAAAGACCCTATTCTAATCATTGCGGCAACCTTTGTAGAACCCTTATCGGACCTGCATTCCTCTATGGGCATAGCACGCTTGTAGAAACCCTTAAAGAACCCCGCACGTGCTCGAAAGAACCTCAAACCCCCAAACACAAACAAGTCCGAAACCTTCAACCCCTGAAAGGGAGCCCTCACCCCCAGACCCTAGAAAACTCTCAGCCTCCAAACACGATATAACTTTGTAAAGTTTTACTTCAGTAAGAAAAACTTATGGAGCCGCAATATGCCCAACACCCCCAAACCCAAATAAGCTCTAAACCAGCAACCCAACAACCCAAAAGCCTAAACCCCAAACCCCAATAAGCCCCACCCGAAAAAGTGCCGGGAGATTTTGGGAAGCCTCGAGCAGCAATTGGGCACGTTGCATCTGGAGCCGTGGGCCCCGGGTTCGGGTTTTCGGGTTCCCTTAAAGGCGTCTGGGGTTTTGGGGTTTCATAGGGTTTCGGGTTCCCTTAAAGGTGTCTGATGAGGTTTTGGGATTCATAGGGTTTAGGTTTCCCATAAGGGTGTCTAAGGTGTTGGGGCTCATAGGGTTTAGGGTTCCCATAAGGGCGTCTAAGGTGTTGGGGTTCATAGGGTTAGGGGGTTTTAGTCAGGGGTTTATGTCGGGTGGTGGTGTAAACACCTGGCAGGTGCAAGGACAGGGAGGTACTTATATGAAATCAGATCGCAGGGCTCAGGGTGTAGGGGTTCCCTCAACCCGAAACCGCGGGGAGGGCCGTGGAGAGGGATGGGTCTAACATAACCTTACAACCTCAGAGTTTACGAATTAAGTTAGAATGTTGAGGGTATCTGCTTGATGTCAGGGTCTTCCGCGGGATGCTTCCCTTATTGTCGCCAGTTTCTCGAATCGAAGTGGGTTTAAGGTTTTGGGTTTTGGGAGTTTCGAGTTCGGTCTGTATCACAAAACCCCAAAGTCCTGAAGTTAGTATTCCTCCTATGCCTATAACTGGCATCCTCGTGCCCACAACAGAATATGGTCTGGTGATGTAGGAGCCTGACTCCTCTACTGTGACCATATATGTGGTCAAGACCTAGAAAAGCAGCTTTCGTCCTCTAAGACAGTGACCAACACTTCCGATTGATTTCAAAGTTATTCAGGAGCAGCTGGGCCATGCTGCCATTGTTTCAGGGCGGAAGTCTACGATGGAAACACTTATGTAGAAGGACTCCCCTCAGCTCCGTATAAAGTTCATCGAAGCTTTAATCAATCTCCAGTAGTTTGAGTGCTCCATCACCATGGGTCCTAAGGTGCAGGGACTGACAGGGGCTGACGGCGTCCGCCACAACTTTCCAAAACCAGAAGCCCACTAAACGACAAATCGCCTCTCCCCCCTAAAACTCTACAAAACCCCTTAAACCCTAAACCCTAAAACCCTAAAACCCGGCTAAGCTGCATACAACCAACTGAACGCCAAGCCCCAGGTCGTATGGAATCTCCATCACCACCCTCGAGGAGGCCCGGTTCTCCAACGGTCGGAGCGTCTTTGCATTTGGGGTTTAGGGTTTAGGGTTTCGGGTTTAATGCTTCTGGCAATTTACAGGGTCTTGTGAGATCTCATCGGGTTGCACAAGAGCTACTGCAGAAATACTTTATCTCGGGCTTGAACTGCATGTTCAGTAACCCCACCACCAAGTCCGCGGACCTGTTTATTTCATAGGAGAGGGTCTATGAAATTGAGACGCTCAGGAATTTTGCAACTCCCAAGCGGCGGCTTTACGACAAAGGGCAGCAAACCAAGGAGCAGAAGCACTGCACCCTGAGCCACATCATGCCTTCCATGGGCCACCAAACCCTTAGCCTAAACCCTAAACCCTAACCCTAAACCCTCTCCCTTTTTGGCTTTAGACTTGAACCCTACACGCTGAATCCTCAACTCTTGAAACCGTGGAACCCTAAACTGAAGAAGTTGAGTCAGTGCATTCGGCTCAGGGACCCCGCCAAAGGAAAGTGGTCTAATATAATAATTACCTATACCAATGTGAGGGTTCGTTATTTTTCATTACAGTATCATGTACCCGAAACCCCTATTCTAAATGTTAAGGCCCCTATATTAACTTTCAGGTCTTTTGAGGGTTGGGGTCTGGGGTCTATAGGGTCTCCCTGTATGATGATAACGTATCTCCAACATGTCACGTTGGTCATCCTCCAGCCCCAGCAAAACAGCGGTTTCGTAAATCCTCCGTCTAGCTTCTTTAGCAGCCTGAATCTTTGCTATCGTAGGTCATCCCCCAACCGATTTAAAGCCAGTTTAGGATTTATAGGGTTATCAGCTGAGGCCTTCGACAAACCGTGTGTTGTTCCCTGAACCCTAAACCCTAAACCGCTGAACTCTGAAAATGGTACTCCTAAACCAGAAACCCCTAAACCCCAAACTCTACCCTAAACTCTTGGACTAAACCCGAAAATCCTACCCTGTACGCTTTGATCCAAACTTTGAGATCCAAACTCCTACCTTAAAACTCTTGAACTAAACCCCAAATCTCTACCCTAAACTCTTGAACCAGGCCCTAAACCTAAACTCCTATAGACCCTAAACCCCTCAACTCCTAAACACCTAAACCCCTAAACCCCTAAGCTCCTATAAACCCTAAACTCCTAAAACCTAAACTCCTATAGACCCTAAACTCCTAAACCCCTAAACTCCTATAGACCCTAAACTCCTAAACCCTGAACTGTTTCCTGCTAGCCCCATCCGCGCAGGTGTTCTTAAAGGTCGCTTCGGGTGACGTTGTTCCGAGGTCGGCGCTGAGGTTTAAGATTTGTTTTTAGGGTTTAGGGTGTCGGGTGTAGGGTTTCAGGGTGTAGGGTCTAGGGTGTAGGGTTTAGGGTTTACGATTTTGGGGTTGAAGGTATAGGGGTTTAGGGATTTAGGGTTTTGGGGTTTAGGGTTTGGGTTTTTTAGGGGTGCAGGGTTTAGGGTTTAGGGGTGCTGTGGTTCGGGGTGAACTTGGGGTGTACTCGTAGATTCAGATCTCGCAGGGGCTCTATAAAGCTTTTGGGTTTTGGGGGCACAAGGAAACGGAATATCCGAGTCGGAAAACTTAGTTACCAGTTTGTTCTACTATCCCGGTTCTTAGCAGGACACAACTAGTGTGCCCCAAATCCCTATTTGAATTATAAGTCGCTATGGTAAGTTTGGGTCTTGAAAGTTGTGTGGTATACCCGGACGACTGTAACGAAAGTTAGGGTGCAAGTGTACCTTGTATGGGGGTACTACTTGGGCGCGCCAACTACCAGTGGAGCGTTTCAAAGCAGCTTCTAATGGGTATGGGCTGATTCGTACGGCAGAGCTTTGTCGCCACCCAGTGTTCATAAATACCATCACCCTAACCCCGAGACTCGAAGAGCTTAAACCCTCGTGCAGAAGCCTTAGTCATTGCCAATAATTTTTCTTAGAGCTCCTAATTCTATTTATAGCACAAAATATACTCCCCTAAACCCTAAGCCCTAAACCCTAAACCACTCATGCATATATGCTCCAACACCCTCTTCTCCTGATTAAGGCGCCTTGCATTGCACCCTAACGCCCGAATCCCTTAGCCCCAAGATCCCACAATTACCCTTAACCCTGACTGGACTCCAAAGGATCTGAAAGGATGCACTGCATTGGGCGCACGATCCCGAAGCGCGGGAGGCCCTAGGCCCGAAAGTCGCCATTTTGGGCGCAAGTCAGTCATGAAGCGGAAATTTCACCTTTGGTTGTTTCATTTCTGCTGTGAACGAGAAGGGTGCATTCCAGTGCATGCCGCGACCTTCAAGGCCCTGAAGGCAACAAGGAAGCAGATGCAACCGCTTGGCTGCCACAAAGGAGTCTGTTGGCAGTCGCCACTACGATTCCTGGCGTGGCTCATGGACCGATCTTTCGAGGTTAGGGGTTTGGGCTTAGGGTGTAGGGCTTAGGGTTGAGGGGTTAGGGGTTAGGGAGGTTTATGGTTTAGACGGGCGATGATCGATCCCTGACCTCCTTGTCCTTCAAGATGTGAAGCAAGCCCTGCAGAACCCTTACCGTCGAATCTGTATGAAACCTCGATATAACCCAAGAAAGCCTGTTGAGGCTCCTGAAGTATCTCAAAAGCCCCTATAGTTTTCTTATAGTAACCCTTATAGAACGCTGAGATTTAAAGCAGCCGAAACCCTGAAGGCGCTCAGGCAAGACACCAAACCCTAAACCCTAAACGCAAAAAAAGGAAGCTTCAATGGACCCTTGGGTTCAGGGATTAGGGGGCCCCGATAGGGATTCTTAACGGAGCCCTAAACCCTAAACCCTAAACCCTAAACCCTAAACCCTAAACCCTAAACCCTAAACCCTAAACCATAACCCGACCCTTAAAGGGACCCTTCCTGTACCTCAAAAAGACAGGTCCCGGTCGCCTTCTTCGGCGGCACGCCGCGGAGAAGCCTCGCCAACGGCGGTGTCGGAGCGCTTCGTCGGAAACATCGGGCTTGGAGGTTTAGGGTTTAGGGTTCAGGGTTTAGGGTTTAGGGTTTAGGGAGTTTCCGAAAATTAGGGAACCNNCCTTATAGTAAGGATCCTACTACTTAGGGTACTATATTAGGGTCCCCCACCTTCGGGAACCCCCACCTGGACCCTAAAGAACCTACCCTTTCTAGGGCTCCTGATTATGATTTTCTTTATGCAAGTCCTTCAAAAGGTAGGTTATTCGGGGTTGAGGTAGGGTTTTGAAGGGTTTGGGGTTTGGAGTGAGTGGTTTTAAAGGGTGTAGAGGTCGGGTTTTGGATTCAGGGTTTAGAGGGTTCTTGGTTTAGGGTTTGGAGTCGTTTCAAGGCATCCTTGCGCCCTTAAACAGTAAACTAAACCGTAAATCCTGCCGACGTTGATGCCTCATGCCTAAAGCCTGGCTGCGTTAGCCTATGCCTGAGACTCTTATTTGCCATCTTGCATCCTAAAACAACCTACACCCAATTAAAGCCGTATATTTCCTGGAAGAACCTTATATCCTGAACCCAAGAAGGCCCCTTCATACCTTGAAACCCTTAACAACTGATCTCCCGGACCCTACCTGAAGCTACCATCACCCTACAGTTTTGTAGGTTCTCATCCTGAAATTAGAGCTCACAGAAACCCTACCAAAAACAGCAGGTTTTGGTTCTTTAACGTAAGCAAATTACCCGTAAACCTCGAAGATCCTGATGCCCTAAACCCTAAACCCCAAGCCAACCCTGAACTGCCAAAAGCTGAGCTCCGAATCCCATTATTCAACCATCCTAAAGCTCCCTTTGGCTTGATGAGGGCTGTAGGGTCTTAGGGTTTCGAGTTTATAACAGGACCTTTTTGTACAACGTATGCCTCAAACTAGCGTTCTATGAGAATACCTCTCTAACTTAAGGTATGCGGCTGCTGATTTATGCAGTCCTACGGTATACCTGGCGTCATGTTTGGACCTCTCTCTAGTTTAAGACATATTGCTGCATGTTGCTCCATTCAGGGGTTGTGGAATCTCCGGGCAAGTTCAATTACACATCTTTTTTTGGGTTGAGGTTTTTGGAATTGGGGCTGCGGTTTAGGGTCTATAGGCTTTACAGGGTTTAGGGTTTAGGTTAGGGCTTGAGTTTTTGGTTAGGGGTTGGGGGTTTGGGGGTTTAGTGGTTTAAGGCGTAGTGGTTCAGGTACATCGAGTTGGGCGACCTCAGCGTCCCGTCCCAGGCGCAGGTGGCTTCGGGGGTTTCAGGGCTCTAGGCTCTACCGTTTGAGGGGTTGAGAGTTCTCGGGATTTAGGACTTTTGGAGGTTACGTGCCTTTTGACCTTTAGGGCTTTGGCTTTGGGGCTTTCAGGTTCGGGGCGGTTCGCGTTTAGGTCTTTCCGGGCGTAGGAGGTTTGCTCATATTTTAGGGCTTGAGGTTGAGGGCTTTATTGGTGTAGAGTGGGGGAGATGAGGGTCTAGGGTTTAGGGTTTAGGGTTTAGGGTTTAGGGTTTAGGGTCTAGCATCGCTTCCAGGTGCTAGGGTTAATACGCTGGCGTGGGGTGAGAGACTATCAAGCCCCCCCAAACCCTAAAATCCTCAATCGTGGGTGTTTTTGATTGGTGCTTGGTTGTCTGAGTTGAGGTAGTATGTAGAGGTTCAGAGCCGTTCAAAAGCATTTTGGGATCTTTCTTTGGGCGTAGGCCTTCAAGGGTGCATCGCATCTTGGGTTTTGGCCTTTTAGGGTTTAATCCGAGGGCTGACCCTTTTGCACCACTATAAACCCTAAAAGCCTTCAAGGAACCCTTATGGGAACTAAACCCTAAACCCTACACCCTGAAACCCTAAACCCTATAAGCCCGAAACCCTATAAGCCCGAAACCCTAAACCCTGAAACCCTAAACCCTCAACCCTAAGCCCTCAGCCCCTTCCGAAAGGCCCGGGAGGTGTCCCTCGTGGCGCCGGAGCCGGAAGCCAAGCGCCGGGCACTGGGTGCTGGTCCGGCCAAGCAGGTGCAGGCCAGGGCCAGTTAATTGCACACCATTACAAGTACAAATACCTGTATACTGGTATAAAGATATATATTTTTATAAAAACAAATAATTACATATATGTATATATAATATGTAAGTGTATTTTGTGATGTATTTAAACCTTATATTGCCTTTGTCTATGTATACGTAGAGAGAGAGAGAGAGAACGTAGAGAGAGTGAGAGAGAAAGAGTAAGCTTTATCAGAGCATTGTTTGCCTTACTTACTAGATCCAGACACTGAGTCGCACAATTACTGGCTATATTATTCTTATTTCTGCTGTTATTAGTATCATTTTGAATATTACGATTATTGCTAATATCAATATCAAAACTATCGTTATTATCAGTGTTTGTGATTACGATTGTGATTATTATTGCTTATTGTGATTCTTTAGTGGTAGCGTTATTGTTACTACTACTATTAATATTCGTTTTATTCGGATCATCATGATTAGACCGCCTAATCCTTGACAAGTACCGCCGGAGGCCCTCCTCCTGAAGCGCTGGCGCTACGGCATCCGCGACAAGCGGGCGCTGCTCTGCCAGCGTCCTGCCTGCTTTTAGGGTTTAGGGGTTAGGGTTTAGGGTGCGCGGTACAAATTTGAGGGGTGAGGGGTGGTTCTGTAGATAGAGGGTTCCGAAAGGGTTCCGCAAAATTTCCCAAAGGGTTTAGGGTTTATAGGGATAAGGGTTGAATATGAGGGGTTCGAGAAGGGGGTGGGGGGAGGTGAGGGCTGATGGTGGTATTGGTTTTAGGAATTCAGTTTTGTCCGTTTCGGATCGTTCAGGTTTCAGGTCTTTCTTGAGATTTAGGGTTTGTGGGTTTGTCGTAGGGACCTTTGGAGCTGCAGGGGGGGGGAGGGGGAGTGTGTAGGGGACTACACCGCCTTGCCTTATTAGGTGCTTATTGCTGGTATTAAGGCCCCCCTACCCCCTATACCCCCCTAAGGGCCCCTATGAGTTTAGGAATGAACTTGTAGGATTTTGGGGTTTAAGGCTTCGGGGTTTTGGTGTTGCCGGGTTGAAGTTTCAGGCGCTTACGGCTAAGGATTGATGGGCTCAAGGTTGGATGTTTTGGGGTGTCGCCATGACTGCTCTCGACATGAATATCATTCTTCGCCGCAATCTTGTGTGAACAGTGACCTTTCTTACATCTTGTATGTTAAGGGCAGACTTCATTGTTCTCGGTTCAGGGTTTAGTGTGCATCAATTTGAACGTCGTCGACTACCAGCGCAGAAATTGGGATGGCATAGACTTCTTCTGTGGCGAACAGTAGATTGCCAAGCATGCTGTCGTGCTGGATAGCAAGTGGCTGTTATAAACTATTCCCCTAAACCCTAAACTCTAAACCCTAAACCCTTAACCAACCACCCTAAACCCTAATCTGGCCCCGCCGAAGGATGCCCTCACCTTCCCCCACGGACGGTTGGTAGTTCTCTCAACTGGGGTCCCTTGTAGGGTCCTTTTTTATAAGGGTGGCCGTACGATATTGGGGATCCAGCAAGGGACCCTAATGCAGAGAACTGCCCAAATAGTAGCCCTACAGAAACCCTTGTAGATCCATCCCTCTAAGGAACCCTAAAAAGGGACCCTAATTTAGAGAACTGCTCATATAGTAGCCCTATCGAAACCCTACAGAAGCCCTTATATAGATCCATCCCTCTAAGGAACCCTAAAAAAGGAACCTTAATTTAGAGAACTACCCCCGTCTTGAGTTTCGGGCTTGCGGCTCAAGGTTCGGAGTTTTGGTTTGGGGTCTTTGGGATTTAGGAGTTGAGTGTTGCCTGACTTTCCCGTAACCCAAAGCTCTAAACCCTACAAACCCTAAACCTGCAATCCTAAATCCTACACCCTGAAACCCTAAACCC
>CAJNDV010016703.1:9051-19051 GCA_905221635.1 Symbiodinium sp. CCMP2456 | reverse complement strand
CTAAACCCTAAACCCATGATTATTCGGTACTTGGACCCTTAGGGTCCTGGTGGACTGAAGTACAGGTTCTCACCAGCACACATCAAGGTAGGGTGTTAAGGAAACACTGAGGGTCCATGCACCCAAATAGTATATACATTGGCCTTAATGTAGTCCCTATATAGGTACTTTAGGGCCCATGTATATGCTATATGAATACATGGACCCTTAGGGAAAGTCAGGATCACACCCTTCCTGAAGCAGCAAGACAAAATATCTCCTTAGGGTCCTTATAGGACTAGTAATTTTCATAATATGCAAAATATCTCTTATAGTACAGTGTTAGCAATGTCTTAATATTATCGAAAACCCTATTCTAATTATTCGTGGTGGTCGTTGTCTTCTGACCGTGTGTGCGGTTTTTTCTAGGATTGCTGACGGGTCCCAAGTTCGTGGCTAAGAGCAGTTTCAGAGGGTGCAGTGTTTAGGCTTCAGGATTTCGGGATTGTTGGGTTTACGATTTAGGATTTCATTGATTTTAGGGTTTCGGGTTCAGTATTTCGGGGACTTAGGGTTTCATACTTATGGTTTATCTTATGGTTTATGCTGGGCACAGAGTCTCTTATCGCCCGAAGTGCTGAAGAACTACAAGTCTGATCATTGTCAGCGGCGTGGCTTTCTAGCATTGTGCAAGGCTGTACGCGGATATGCGAGGGAAAGGAGCTATCAGATAGCTTCGAGGACTGAAGGTGTAATTATGTTGTAGATGCCTCAGGCAGACAAGGTGACAAGGGCCGTTTACGTACTGCAGGGTCTTATTGTCTTATTCAACCTCTAATATTGATTTATAGGGACCCTACGAAAGATCTAGGCAATCAAGGTCGTAGTCGTTTTGTGTCTTACCTCTGCAGCTTTCATCACCCGCATTACCCAGCTCGCAGATCGCCTTTCGTCCATGGTTAGGGCGTAAATTCTCGAAGATGTCTTATCAAAAGAGATGATGCTTCAGCGGTGTCTGCAATAATCCTAAACCCTAAACCTTTTGCCATGTAGACCCCAAAGCAAAATACCCTGAAGCCAGCCGATGCGCAAAAGCCTAAAACCCGACCTCAGCCCTAACTTATACCAGACGACAGGTTTAGGGCTTAGGGTTCAGGTTGAGAGGACGAAGAGGCCTGAATGTTTGGAACGGTTTAGGGTTTAGGGTTTAGGGTGGAAATGCTGTTCCTTTAGAGGCCTGAATGTTTGGAACGGTTTAGGGTTTAGGGTCTAGGGTTTAGGGGGGGAAATGTTGTTCCTTTGGATTCACACCATGCATTTTGGTAAAGCCCCCTAAGCTGCTGGTTGAATTATGGAGGCTCTTGGTGAAAGCAACGTGGGCCGGAGGCTTTGTTGTTTAAACTGCACGATAGTTAAGGGTCAGTTCAGGGTCATCATGCGCCATGCAGTACATCATAGGTTCCCAAACCCCAAACCCCAAACCCTAAACCCTAAACCCTTAACCCTACACCCTAAACCCTAAACCCTAAACCCTAAACCCTAGACTGTAGGGCCTCTTAGTTCGGCCCTAAACCCCTCAACGCCCAAGGCTGTGCCCTCTCCAGCCGAAAGCAAAACCCTAAGCCTTAGACCCCAATCCCTGTACCCTAAACCCTAAACCCTAAACCCTAAACCCTAAACCCCAAACCCTAAACCCTGCAACCCTCCAAAATTCTTACGCCGGAGCCCTACGCCTCTCCAATGTTGGATTTTTTTTTATGAAGCCCTGAACCCTTAATGTAGGGGCCTAAATAATTACCTACAGGGTTTAGGGTTTAGGGTTTAGGGTTTAGGGTTTATTCTATTTTGGGGGTTCCTGCTCATAATTCTAGTATAATGGGCCCCAAAACCCTAGTCTAATAATGAATGCCCCCTTTCGCTGCTTCTTGGCTCCATGAGCAGCGCATGTAGTTGACATCCTCTCTGCTCGAAGTGGGACCGTCGTCTGTACCTTCTCCGGCCTCTGCCAGCTTCTAAACTTCGGCTGCACATCTGGAGTTTTGGTCGCTAGTCTATGGAGTTGGGCAAGCAGCATCTGAGGGCTTAGGAATCTGAGGGACTCTGATATAGGCTTTACATTACGGTGTTCAGAATGTACCGGCTTGGAAAGAGCCTCAAAGAGTAGAAGGTCGGTTTTGGAAAGTCCGGTGCCCCTGTTTGCTGCGGCCTCACAGAGCAGAGCGGTTGGGTTCCTCCGCCCCGCTCGTCTACATCGGAAAACGAGGCCGGGAAAGGGAGAATCGTAGCTCCCGGGGCTTCAGAGCAATACAGCCTTCTAGCGGCCTCAACACTTAGAATCGGGTTTGGGGGCCCATTTTGCTATACTGACAATAAGGAACCATAAGGAAGAATATTGGCAATTATTTAGGCTACTATATTACATTGGGCCGTCCGGCTCTAGGGTGTAGAGGGGTTATAGTATGTTTAAAGGGCTGCTAGGGCTTTAGGGTGCATTCGGCTCGTGCGCTCTAGGGTACAGGGCTTTGGGGGTTTTAGGGTTTACCTTAACCCCAAATAGCCGAATTTTTTTTAAGGACTCATATAAAGAATTCATAATAAGGAACCCTAAAAAGGTAGATTCTTTAGGGTCCAGGTAGGGCTTGTAGGTCTCTTAGTACATGTTGGGCTATGGGTTCATACTGTCCGGAGTGCCGCCAGGAATTCCGAACTCTTCTTTTCTTTTGAATCCAAACATAGAGCCCTCAGAAACAGAGGGTTTTAGGGTTACTGGGTTAGGCTGTTGGGGTTCAGTGGGTGTAAGGGTTCGGCGATTCGTTTCAGAGTTTTCAGGGTTCAGGGTTTATGGGTGCCGGATTCTGGGATTGGAGGGTTTAGGGTTTATGGGGCTGAAATGCTTGAACCCTCAACCCCCAAACCTCGTAGTATTTACCCCGCAGGAACGTGATCATGTTTGCGCCGTTCCCTGGCAGATTTGGATGGGAGGGTGCAGGGTTCGAGACAGTCACTTCGGAAAAGCCTCCTAGCTTCCCTGCTTAAGGCTTTGGGTTCAGGGTTTAGAGTTTTGGGTTAGGGTTTAGGATTTAGGGTTGCGTCCTGTGTCCATCGTTCAGCAAATTTGCCTAAGGCACTGCTACCTTCAACAGATTCAATCCATGACCACGACAGTATGGACAGAAGAAGTGTTTTGCTTTAGCCTGTGCCTCTACATACGCAAGTGCCGTTATTCAGGCCGAGCCGAGGCAACCCATTACATGTTTCAATCCAGGAATGGTCCGGCACATACGGTTGTTGATATAAAGCCTGCATTCCCCATAATCAGGAATAAAATTACCATAATTCCCATAGTTTAAGGTCCTTGAGGTAATGCAGGACCCTAAACCCTAAACCCTAAACCGCTGATGGGAGGGGAGTTCCGGGTACGTTTGTTTGAAGGGGGATCTTGGGTCCTTTCATTCAGGTTTGGTTGCACCTTTTGGGTTGCGGGGGGAGCTCCTTTTTCGGTGAAGCTCTTATATAACGCAAGCCTTACACGTGGCTGAAGGTGTATCTCGCGATTTGTGTATTGAGGTTTTCTGGAAAGCCTTTGAATAACGGATCTTCGGCCTACTAGAAAACCTGCTTTTCCTACTGTGGAGATATCGGCTTTGGAGTAAACCCTAAACCCTAAACCCTAAAGTTGGAGGTTTTGGGTCTTGCTGTCGGGCTGAGAGTTTAGGGTTCGTAGGGGCAGGGCAGGTTAGGTCAGGTTGGGGCTTGGTGTTTGCAGTTTCAGTTTTGGTTTAGGGTCTAGGGTTGAAGATTTAAGGTTGAGGGTTTACGGTTTAAGATTTAGGGTTTAGGGTTTAAGATTTAGGGTTTAGTGTTTTAAGATTTAGGGTTTAGGGTTTTTAGGACTTTTAGGGTCGGCTCCCAACAAGATGGTGCAGATGCGCCTGCGAGAAACTATACCAAGGTGCACAGCCTGGGGCAGCCTTTCTCGTAGTGACAGTTACTACAGGGGCCGTAGTAATTAGAATAGGGTTTGGGGTTCAGGGTTTAGGGTTTGGGGTATACTATTCTAATTAAGGCCTCTACATTGAACTGCTGCACCACACTCTTGGCTTCTTATTCAGACCCGACCCTCGTCATCAGAGGCGAGGAACTGAATAGTTGGAGTGCAACGATATCGAGAGGCAGGTCTATGCGACGACATGTGCGAGAACCATGATTGTACACATGTTGTTCCGATTTTCGGTTTTCGTTGTGACGATTTCGAGTGATGAATCACGAGCCACATTCACGGCCCCGGCCATGACGACCACGACTACCACTAGACGATGCGTGAGTTTGTTGCTTGTGGTGTCGTCATCGTCATTGATTGCTAGCTAGGAACAAATGGTCGTGGCTCTGATCTTTGGCGTGCATGACTCTATATCACCCATAGAGGAGGCGTATTAAAGGAACCCTCAAAAAGCCAATCGGCCATTCGGGTTTTCCGTGTGGAAACTTTGGGCATGTACAGCGGTTCATGGTTCAGGGTTTCGGGTTACTTGGCTTAGGCAAAAGGCTGCTCGATCTTCTCCTGGAATTCGGAAGCAAATCCCCAGGCCCCTGTGCCCTGGACTCCGCACCCCAAACCCACAGCCCTGTAAGTGAGATACGCTCGCAATCCTCAAGCCTAAACCCTAAACGACGGGATCTGCAGACGGAACAAAGCGATAGCAAGGAAACCCGAACTAAACCCTTATAAGCCCCAAACCCCGAACCCTAAACCCTAAGTTAATTCCCGAACCCTAGAGCCCTAAACTCCTAAACCCCGCCAAGGAGTCAGATGAATCTACACCCATCCTGCACCAGCCGCGTGGCAGCTGTCATGTTTTAGCAAGCAGTAGCCCGACATCGCAGCCCAGCCGCAATGTCAGAGAGTTCATGGTTTCCGCAGCCGTTTGAAGAACTCTTGGCCGAGCAGTATCATTTGCCAGGCATCTCGCCCCAATGCACGCACCGCGCGGAGCAGCCACTGGGGGAGCTGGGGGAGCTGTGGCGGGCCTTGCCGCCGGGGCCGCTGTCGGCGGGCCCGTTGGCGCGATAGTCGGCTACACTGCAGGGGCGATTACTGGAGGACTCTTTGGAGGTGGTTTGGGCCGTGGTCTTGACGAATTACAGCAAGGCGAAGACATGATAGAACGGCAACGAGAACATGCTATACAGCGAGCCGAAGCAATGATAGACCGCCAACGAGTACTTGCTTTAGTAGGTGCCGAAGCAGTGATTCAGCGGCAAACACGACGTGCTATACGGGAAGGCGAAGAAGTGATAGAACGGCAAACACAACGTGCTATACAGCAGTTCGAAGAAGTGATAGAACGGCAAGGAGACCTTCTTGTACAGCGAGCCGAAGCAGTGATTCGGCAGCAACGAGAACTTGCTATACAGCAAGTCGGAGAAGTGATAGAACGGCAAGGAGAACTTGTTGTACAGCGAGCCGAAGCAGTGATTCGGCAGCAACGAGAGCTTGCTATACAGCAAGCCGAAGAAGTGATAGAACGGCATGCGAACAGACTGGCCATGGCCTGGCTTGGAGGTGTCGTCATGCTTCTTTGCGGCTGCGGCTGCATCCATTGAAGAAGAAAGCCAAGAGCGCACCAGACTTTCAATCGGCTGCGGATCGAAAAAGGTCGCCAAGGCAAGTCGGCATTCAGTCTAAAAACATGCGAGGCTCCATATGCACCTGAGGTGAACTGGGAAATGCTCCCTAAACCGCAAAACCTCAACCCTAACTAAACCCTAATTTTTTTTAGTGATCGGCAGCAAGAAGCACCGAACCTCCTCAAATCCCCAGCCGCCAGACAGCAAACGAGCCTAGAGCAGACCCTGAACCCTAACACTTGGTTCCTAAACCGCTACATCCCAAACCCTAAACCCTAGTTCGTGCAGCTTCGCCCTGTTTAGTGATTGAGTGGTTTCGCGGTTAATGGCTTAAACGGAGCGGACAAGGAGAGAAACCGACTGCAAAACGGCAGAGGATGGCCTTGGGGTGCTGGTGATTTTTTTGGATTAGGAGGGCGTCTAGGTCAGGAGGCGTTTAGGCAACGAGGATGTTTAGGCAAGGAGGGCGTTTAGTGTTTAGGAGGGCGTTTAGGTTAGGAAGGGTTCGTTCGGTTTCTTTTTTGCGCCGTTGTTCCTTGTGTCTTTGTTCGGAAAGCCCTACATAAACAAATACAAAGATTCTTTCTTTACATTTTCCAAAAACCTTAAAACAGGACACATAAAATCATCAATAGGACTTAGGAGTAAATAATGTACCAGTACCAGGCACACTAGCCAAAATTATGGAACAGTCTCGTGTATAGATCCTACTGCAAAACATGTAGCGAAACAGATTACGAAACAAACCAAAAAAAACAAAAACAACACATCAAAATCAGCAATAGAGCATAAGGGTAAATAATATGTTCAGCTTTAACGATTCGTGGCGCAAATACCCGCGTGTATCACTACCCATAATTGTAGTTTTGACCTAGCCGTGTCTGTTTTTTTTTTTATCGGTCTGCGGAGTCTTCACCCAGTGCGAAGTTTTCTGCTTTTCGCTCATGCCATTTTTTACTCTTGAGGATGCTGAGCCTGATTTTTTGGGGTTTGGGTTTCAGGATTTCGGGTTTGGGATCTAGGGTTTAGGGTTGCGGGTTCAGGCCCTGGTTACCTTTTTGGGGTTCGTTACTATGAGTTCTTTATACATGTCCTTAAATACGTAGGTTGTTTGGGGTTAATTATTGTAAACCCCCGCCTCTGGTCCTTAAGCCCTCGACCCCCAACTAAAGAAAAAGCCTAAACCCAAAGCCCCTCAACCCTAAACCCTGCAACCCTAAATCCTAAACCCCGAGCCCCTAAACCCTACTAAATGGGTAGTTCTCTAAATCAGGGTCCTTCTTAAGAACATCTTAGATCCTCGAGCCTCAGGTCTTGGGGGGATGGGCCATGAAGAGGTCGACATCTTGCGAGGTGCGGGCATTTGGGTCTCAGTGGTATACTTTCCGAGCTCAGGGGTTCATGCAGATTCCGAGCTCTACTACCCCTAAGCCCTATAGCCTGAACACTATGTATATATATATATTCATATTCACCCTAAACTTTAAATTTAGGATTTAGGGTTCCGCGCTGTAGGGTTCCTACTTGACGGATCGTGGACATAGCAACTGGTTTGAATCAGGCAGCTGTGGGGATTCTATCGACTTTTTCTCTCCTAGCCCTACCTTAACCCCAAATAAACTTCCTTTTAAAGGACTTATATGAAGAAGTCAAAATAAGAAACCCCCAAACAGGTAGGTTCTGTGGGGGTTAAGGTAGTTAATGAGACTTTTTGGCCCCTAAACCCTAAACCCTAAACCCTAAACTTTAGTTCCGTGGTCCTCCAGCCGGGCCTGTGCTCGGACCTGCAGTCGGTTCCGGATCTATTTCGGGAGAGTGCTTGGTTTGGGTTTTGGGTTTAGGGTCTAGGGTTTAGGGTTTAGAGTTTAGGGTTTAGGGTTTAGGGTTTAGGGTTTAGGGTCTAGGGTTTAGGGTTTAGGGTTTCGGGAGAGTGCTTGGTTTGGGTTTAGGGTTTAGAAGCCTAAACAACGACCAATATTGTTCCTTAGGGTTCCTCATCATAGTTATAGTAGTACGGAGCCCAAAGCCCTCTTCGAATTATTTAGGCCGCTATAGTAGCATGCTATAGACAATCCCCCGGTTCTACTTGTTAAAGCCCTTTACAAACTCGGCATACTGCTAAGCATACACCTTACGACATCCGTTGTCGGTGCTGCCGCAGACACACAGATAGCTCTAATGCTCGAGCCATGTCACTCTTGCGATTCTGTGTTGCTTGCCCAGGTTTCGCTTAAATCTTCAACCCTAGCCCCTAACCAAAATCCCAATAGACTAGAATCGCTACTGTTGATGATATAAATCCTGCATTACCTTAAGGACCCTAACTATGGAAATTATGGTATATTCTTCATAATAGGCGGTAATGCAGGATTTATATCATCAACCGTAGTACGGTCTCTAGTGTACGTAGGATTTAGAGGGCTTTGGGTTCCAAGTGTTTAGGGCTTAGAGTTTAAGGTTGAGGGAGGAGCCATTTAAAGGGGCCCAAACCCTAAACCCCTTAACCCCTGAATGGCAACTCTTAGCTTCCCAGTCCTGAAGCCGTGATATGGGTAGTTCTCTAATTCAGGGCCCCTTGTAGGGCCCCTTAAAGGGATCCTTAAAGGTTATATAAGGTTTCTATAAAGGTTCTATATGGGTAGTTCTCTAATTTAGGGCGCTTTAAAGGATCCTTTTTTACAAGGGTGCCGTACTACTTTGGGAGCCTAAAAAGGGAATCTAATCTAGAGAACTCCCCATATACTTCAAAAACCCTGCACTTCCAGTCACATATGTATACAGACGTCAAAATGAGGAACACACTATATCCTAAACTCTGCGTGCCCTGAACCCTAAACCCTGAGCCCTAAACCCTAAGACACTGGAAAAAACAACACACTAAACCGTACTAGGCGCCAGTTCCCGCAACCCTGACCCTGGATCTGCGCCCAGAAGATTTGCTGATCTCTCTTCCGGTCCCCTCAGCCCTAAACCCTCCCAGGTTGCTTTCGAGCCTGCCGACCCAAAACGGAACCCTCAAAAGAAACCCCTAAACCCTAAACCCTAAAACCCGAACCCTAAAACCTGAACCCTAACCTAACTCCCAAACCTGGAAGGTTTTGGTGATCCCTCTTTCAGTTCATCCCAGACGGCTTGGAATCCTGCACCACCAGGCTCAAGTCGTATTGGGGTGTAGGGGTACGGGTCTAGGGTACCCTAAACCCTAAACCCTAAACCCTAAACCCTACAGGATTGAGGGTGTAGGGTTTAGCGTTGCGGGTGTACGGCTGAGTGTTTGGGATTTAGGGTTTGGGGTCAGCTGTTTAGGGTTTAGGGTTTAGGGTTTAGGATTTGTCAGCTGTTTTGATTAAAGGGTTCGAGAGGCTTCCAGAAGGGCTTTGGGCATTTCTTGCGAGTGGCTTGCTCTGATCTCTTGAAGGCTTGAGGTTTCAGGTTCAGGGTTTAGGGTTTGGGGTTAGGGTTTAGGCTTTAGGGTTCAGGGTTTGGGGTTTCGGGCCGGCTTGGGTTTAGCGATGCACGGTATATAGTAACTCTGAAAGCGTAATTAACGCTTTTTCTGTTAACGTAGAGCCTCTAACCCCTAACCCCTAATAAACTCTAAACCCTATACACCCTTAATCCTAAACCCACTTTAGGGGTTCAGGGTTTGGAGTTTAGGGTGTAGGGTGGTTTGGGCTCCCACACCATATGGACCCTATGTGTGCGAAACCCCAAGCAACCGAGACAACCTTTTGAAGGAATGTTTGGAGGAGGCCTTCTAGGTAATGTAGGGGCCTACATTTATAATTACCTATACCAGTTTGTAGGTTCCTTATCATAAGTATAGTATAATTATATATATATATATATTTATTTATTTATGGGCCCCCAAACCCTATACGAATGATTAAGGCTTCTACAATACCCTTATAGGATTCCGTCTTGAAGGGAAGCCGAAAGCTCGGGAGCCCCGAAGACGCGATCTCCAAAGCCTGCACGCTGAGGGTCCTGAAACCTTCGCTTTAGGGTTTAGGGTTTAGGGTTTAGGGTTTAGGGTTTAGGGTTTAGGGCTTAGGGTTTAGGGTTTAGGGTTTAGGGTTTAGGGTTAAGGGGTTTAGGGCCCTTAACCCTGAACCCGACACCCTGAACCCTGGACCCTGGACCCTGAACCCTAAACCCTAAATCCTAACACCCTAAAGCCCTACACCCCAAACCCTAATCCCTGAACCCCTAAAACCCTAAACCCGGAACTCTAAACCCTAAACCCGGAACCCTGAACCCTGAATCCTAAATCCTGAACCCTATACCCTTAACCCTAAAACCCTGAACCCTGAACCCCAAACCCTAAACCCTAAATCCTAAACCCTGAACCCTAAACCTTTCTCCCTTTACCCTACACCCTAAACCCTGAACC
>CAJNDV010016692.1:27813-40551 GCA_905221635.1 Symbiodinium sp. CCMP2456 | reverse complement strand
GGTGGTGGTGGTGGTGGTTTGGGTGGTGGTGGTGGTGGTTTGGGTGGTGGTGGTGGTGGGAGTGGTGGGGCTGGTGGTGGTGGTGGTGGTGGTGGTGGTGGTGGTGGTGGTGGTGGCGGCGGTGGTGGTGGTGGTGGGGCTGGTGGTGGTGGTGGTGGTGGTGGGGCTGGTGGTGGTGGTGGGGGTGGTGGTGGTGGTGGTGATGGGGCTGGTGGTGGTGCTGGTGGCGCTGGTGGCGCTGGTGACCGGTGGTGGTGGCGGTGGCGGTGGCGTTGGCGTTGATGCCGGTGGGGTTGTTGGTGTTGGTGGTTTTGGTGTTGTGGTTGCTGTAGCTTCTTTCAACCCGCAAAAAAACTTTCCTTGCAAACGTATTTGCACGCACCCACCCACCCACACACACACACATGGGGGCCTGGACATGCAGTCCTCCAAGTCGTTAAGGCCGAAGTGATGAGCAAGTTCTTTGCGGTGCACAACTGGAAGGCAGGTGGCCGGACCGACACCCCCAAAGCGATCTGGTTCTTAACACGACCTGCTATTCCAGCCCCCTAAAATTCCGGCATTCCGTTGCCTGACACTTGGGAGTTCTATGGACTCATGACAGAGTTTCCTTTGAGGGCTCGGCTCCGATTGATGGCTTGAGGTTATTTTAAGGGTCTGTTTTAGGAAGTTTAGGATTTAGACTTTTTTAGGTTTGAGCGCATCAGGCTTAGGGTCTTGCATGAGTAGACGCGACAACGTCAGGATCTTGATGTGCTTTACCAACGAGGCTGGAACAACCCTGCCACGATGTGCCCCGTCGCGGATGGACAGTGGAAGGGCTAGCCAGCGGTTCAGCTTGCAAGTGACTCCAGGCCCGTCCAGACAACGCTGCTTTGAATTTGAGCCATTTCCAAGGTTCCGATGGCCTAGAGAAGGCATCACTGACTACATCTTCCAGTACACAGGGGTCCAGGCGTTCGGGATCTTCGCGCAGCACACTTCATGCATGCAGCGGTTGCGAAAGTTGGCAATGCAGTCGTGTCTCGTATGTCCAAGTCTCAATCCTTACACAGCTGGTGCTTTGACTCCAGGTCGTGGTAAGATCTCTAGACTACAGAGTCTACCTGCCCAGGTTTGGAAGAAAGACTAAACTTGCCCACCCCGCCTCCACCAAAGGCCCTGTGCAACGAGTTTGAATTTGGGGCTGCAAGGGGGTCTCTCCAACCTCGAATAGGTCGCCTACTTCTTCCACCTCTTCAACACATTCACCAGGCAAGAAGACATGTCGGCAAAGTATATGTGACACCTCGGGGGATCTTGTGAGCCAGGGTAGAACACATCCCTGTGAAAGGTGGGTTCTAATCCCGGCTCTTCTGAGCATCGTCGTCTACGTGATGAGACAGACTGGGAGGCTTGATCGTCCACAGGCCCAAGGGACCGAATCCGCTCGGTAAGACCCGAGCCGGGCCTTTTTGCTGAAGATCCCATCCTCCAGAGATGCAAGGTTTTTCTGAGTCAAAGGCTAGAAACCTCACGCCTCGATGTGCTTTATCAACCTGAAACGTTTCGTGCTGCGGTGCATGCCGGGACCCTTTTTCCTGCAGCTCCCTGTTCAACCTGACAGATCACGCTCATGGATTCCATCTTCGGCGGCATTCTGTGTATTTGGACGACTTGCTTCCTTGCGACCCGACGGCAAACACCGATCTTTCGACCTACAGTACCTATTCATGCTGTGTTGAGGCTGTCGAACATCTGCACACCGAGTTAGATTATAAGGACCCCAAAATTAGGTACCCCCCAATTTTCTGAAACTCCCACTGGCTCGGGGCTAAGAGTCACCAGGATCTGCTTGGTTTAAGCTTTGGCCTTGCGCCCTGGAGCATCATCCACGGGTTCCTCCTCGTCGTAGACCCACCGCCACACCTCTGAAGACACCTTGTAGTCAGCTCATATGATGTGGACATCACGCAGTCTTGTCGTGCGAGCAGAAGCTACGAGGTGCCACATGGAACCACAGAAGCGACGAATCACGAGGGTCCGAGCAGAAGATGAACCTCCGTGCCGTAAGGCTCGCTATGAGCAGCTGCTGAACCTCAAGATCTTCCGGTGGGGAATGAGACATGTACACGACGAGGTTGTACCCGTTGCTCGGCAGTGGAAGGTTTGAACCCAATGCTGAAAGACATGATTTGTTGTGCTTCTTGGATACAAGTAGAAGCGACGAGTTGAACAATGCACCAGTGCCGAAGCTCGGTTCGATGCATCCTCTTTTGAACACGGCTGGAAAATTACCGGGCAGTATCACCAGGTTTCTCGAACAAGCTTCACCTGGCCTGAAGCAACTTTGCTACCGATGCAGCGAGGTCAGAAAGGCCTTCAGCGACGAGTACCGAGGGACTGTCTGAAATTGCTGCGGTCTCCGAAGACTTGCAAAGCTGCGTGCCATCCTTTTAATTCACTCTGATATTTTAGGATGCTCCTGAAAAGACTGCTACATCAGTTCTAGTCCTCACACATGTCGTGGCTGGATCCAAAGGGCAGACCGTCCTACTTGTCGTGGATTTCATGACATCCGATAGTTCACAGCAAAAGATCACTCTAGCACTCTAGCTGCTGCATGATATGGCATCCGAAGGATGAGATTTGAAGCTCTTCTGCATTTCCTGATTCCAGGACCGCTCTGGAAACTCTGCAGAACCTCTTTCACTGGTTCCTCTGCGCCCTGTTCATCTTGGAGACGATCTCCGTCGTGTACTACCTCACCGAGTTGCGGAAGGAAGTGCGCGAAGACTCCGATGGGACTACCTTCGGAATCGACAACGAGACATTGCTTGATCTGTACAAATATGTTTCTTGGACCAAGTTACCACAACAAAGAAAACAGAAGGGGTAGTTTAGAAGGGAGCACAGTGCTTGGTCGTCCCCCACTCCGCATTCGATGCTTGCTCGCTCCGATGCTACATCTGCCGGTTTCTGCTTCACGTGCTGTGCAATAGGCCTGTCGTCGACAGCATGACAGTTTTGATGCGAAGGTTATCACGGCAAACATCAAGGTAGTGGACATGGTATGGACTCCGCTGTCCACTTGGCTTAGCATCTTGTCAAAATCAACATGTGGTACTTGTACCACGGCTTCAGATGGCCTTGCTGTAGTGAAGGGTTTAGCATTCAGAGACAGCCTCTCGGGCTTCGCGCTGATATTTTCCGTGGAGCGGGCCCCAGAAGGTGCTTGGCTTGTTGGCGGAAGACAGTACGCAGACTCAACACATGCACTCGCATAAAAACAACTGCACACCATGACTTCAGGCTTTTGTAGGAGAGGGGCTGTTGAAGTCAGATTCCCAATGTTTCCGAGAGGGAGCCTCTTCTCGTCTAGTTGTATAGATCACGAACATCCTCCCAACACCGATCAAAGTTACACTACATGGGGCGAATCATCATCTTGTGTCGCAAGCATCTGGCAGGAAGGTCAAAGCCAAACCGTGCTGCCTACACTCAACATAATGTTCGAGCCTGAAGCCTGCACCTGCCTGCACCCTGGCCCAGCAAAAACCGCCAAAACCCTATGGGCTAAGAAAACATCGCAATTGTCGCCTTGCCGACTCTTTGAGGTAGGAAGGAGAACTTCCGGACGGATGTCGAGATGAAGTCTGCCATGGTTGTGAAGCTTTATGCTGTGAAGTTTCTGGGTGAAGATTACTTTCTTCTCAATCATCTCCATCATGAGATTTTGCCGGGGGGCTTGTCGGCTTCGAGTGGCAAAGAGCAAAGCTCTTGTGCAAGTTTGGCCATGGGTGGTTTAACGAAGGCGGCCAAAGAAGCTGAATGAAATTGCCGGGAGGACAGGGTTGCGACGAAGATCCGATTAATCTTGGGTAAGCCAGAACCGACGACGTGCCGCAAGGATACCCCTTAGCCTTGTCAAGATAGCTGCATCTAATGTCGGCGTCTGGTACACTCAAACACAACGGAGGTGACCCAAGAATGATCCAAGAGCCTCAAGGGCCTCAAGCTTGAGATCTTCTGGAGTGAAACCAGGATCCTTGATCTGAACTTAATTCATCGACACGTTAGTGCTGTAGTTTGGAATGAACTTGTAGAAAATGGTGTCGTGTCGGGGTCCTGGCTAGTCCTGGCTGCTTTCACCGGGGGGGGATGCCTTACTGCGACGACGTACAGTAGTGTTTCCGGATTCCGGCAACGCGCAGCATCGTTCTGTCAGAGTCCTCAAAGCCTTGCCTCCAGCGCCCGAGGTTCATGGTGTACTACTACCCCTTCGCCTACACCATACTCATCCAGCCGTACGTGGAGGGCTGTGATACCGAAGATCCCGGAAACTTCCGAGGCCAGAGAGAGGAGTTTAGGGCCTCGAGGCTCCAAATCTGTCTCCTCGGAGATTTGTGATCCGGGAATGGCTTGGCTCAGAGGCCATCCGAAACCCCAAGCCCTTGATAGACCCTAAACCCCACAACCGCAATGAAGCATCAGTTCGATGACAGACTGGCTACACTGGCTACCCTTCCTGTCATTCGATGACGGCAATTCAGTGTCGCCCCAAGCCCAAAAGTCCACGCAAGACTCCGTTTCTCAGCCTATGCGATCCGTTGCTGGACAGACTAGAGCGCAAGACCTCATTTGACCAAGTCCGAGTTGCGAGTCTGCTCTCAGAGATAAGCCGAAACACTGCAGGCTGCCTCGTGAAGCTCCGCCAGGATCTGCAAGTGCTCTTCCTGACGCAGGTGCTGTGTCGGCTTTCTTAGGTTGGGAGCAGGTTTGCCTCAAACCTGAGAACTTTCGTTAAGACTAGATGGCCTTGAATCCTGGGCTGGCTGCTGGGGGGATCTACTTGGCAGGCCGTACCGCAGTGGTAACTGGGGCAAGCAGTTGCTGCGCAGGAGTCAACTGCAGGCATAGCCATTCGACCTTTCGTATTAAAGGCTGGTCAGCTATGGTCTCAAGCTGCAGGGTTCAAGGTGTCGAGCTCAGCATTCGAGCCTCTCGTGAAAAGGACGGGTTCGGGCTGTTGCGATGGCGTGCATCGCCGGGGGAGGAGGTTAGGGCTGTCCGCCGACACACCGTACTTTGCAGCAGAGACACGAGTATCCTGCCTCTGTGCAGCAGCATGGGCAGGTGAACATGGGCCATATGTTTCTGGAATTGGGATAATGCGCTGAAAACCAGCAGCATGGAATGCTTGGGACAGGCAGGTCCCAAGCTTCTCACTGCATGCATCTTGTCCCAGGCAGCATTCAAAGCCTTTGAAGTTGTCATCTCGGTGGTGATGACGTACCGGACAGTCCGGTCCGAGTTACAGAACCGTCGACCTCAAGCTGCAGCTTTTGCCTTGATTCCTGGGTTCTGGGTGTGTACCTGTTGCCTTATGGGGGTTTCCGAAAATTAGGGGTACCTTATTTTGGGGTCCTTATAATAAGGATCCTATTATTTAGGGTACTATATGGTCCCCTATTTTCGGAAACTCCCTTATGGCCTCTCGGTGCAGTCGAGAGGGACTCGACGGGATTGCAAGGGCTGCACGGTGAAGGGGCATTCTTTTTTGCGATTGGTAATGCTTTGTCCCTACCGCGGGTTGATGTCAATAGTGTATGATGGTTGTGGTCTCGCTGTTGGGCATTTCGCCATGCCAATCCCACCATCGCCCGAAAGCTCCTTCACTCAATGCTTGCGCATTGTGATCACGAGGATACCATTGCATCCAAGGACAGAACAGAAACCTGACCTACTTGGAGCTGCAGGAGTGCCTTCTGCTTGAGCGAGCACCGAAGACTATCCTGCACGATGCCGTACTGCAGAAGTTAGCAAAGCACGGTGTCCGTAGTTAGAAGGCGGGAGCCGCCACAGGCGTGAGGGAATCGAGTTGCAATAGGCGAGGAGTCCGAGTTTCGGTATTGAGATCACCATCAAACCTCTACCTATAGTCTCCATTGTAGTTCCTTTTTTGGGGGATACCTGAAAAAATCCATAAAATATAATTGGTTAAACCAAGAAAAGGAACTACAACGGAGACTATAGGTAAACCTGAAGTCCCAACCCCTTCAGCCCATAGTCTCTGAGGCATCGGTGCCCGGAGTTTTCCCATAAGCATAGCGGTTTAGGGTTTAGGGTTTAGGGTTTAGGGTTTAGATAGCAATAATAGCCCCTTCGGATGAGGAGGCAGAAGAAGGACCACTGTTCTTGCAACAAGTGCTTTTAGTAGCCCTTTACGCGAAGATGCTGCCCAATTGCCCTTGTCGAAATCAAACTGCAGATCGACTTCGGATGTAATGCATTGGTGCTTGCTGCACGTGGAAACCTAAGCGGAAAGCGCGACTGTCTCGCAGGCAATGATGCCAGAATATGGTGAAGCGGATCCTTGTCGCAGATTCAGCGGGTGCTTTGAGATAGCTTCCTACGCCTGCTGCCAAGTGACGGTGTGTTGTTGTCTGTGACAGGACCAAATTGAGGACTACATGCAACTGGCCCTCAACTTTGGCTTCATTTCAATGCCGCCGGCCTGGGAAAGCCCATGCCGATACGATCGGAGTTGTGTTGCACACTGCTGCCGCAGTCACGTCTTTTGCAGCAGTCTGTACATCTAGATGCATGCAAACAAGTGCCCGAAGGTTTCTCACAGCGAAGAACCCATGAGGGAGCGCTAGGGCGTCTTTAGTAGTTACTGTAACAGGTCCAACACCACAAGCAGTCCTGAGAAGCCTGCATGTACTGTAGAGTTTCAGCGTACGCAGAGCTGTGCAAGATTCTGCTTTGCAGTTTGAGGGTGGAGGCCCCAAGGCCTCGAAACCAAACCCCGATAATTTCAAGGGAGCTGTCACGACTAACATCGGCAATGTAGGGGCCTAGTTCATTACCAATAGTATTTTGGGGGGTTCCTTTTTTTGAATTAAAGTATACTGGATTATTAAGGCCCCTACATTGCATTCCGAAGACTTCTTCCTTCATCCTGCTCTCCCCCACACAACCGACCAAGCTTGAGGCCTTCCAGAGTGAGTTTTCCTCGGCCTCTTATACGGTTTAGGGTTTAGGGTTTAGGGTTTAGGGATTATACTCCTCCACTCAGTTAAGATTGACCATTAGCCCAATGAAAGAGCAGAAGCAATATCTCCGGCGATGATTTCGCGAATGATATACGACGGCCGCCATAACTGCCAAATCCAGAATAAGCAGCGGAAGGATGCATTATGAAGGGTCTCCGAATTAAAGACGTTGCAACATCATGTTGTCAAAGCTTCAGGAACTCAAAGGGTCCACGTTTGTAGTGTCCAGCAAGTGTAGCCTTCTCAGATTATGAAGAGTACTGACGACACAGCTTCGCAGCACAGGTTCGGTGTGACGTGTCCTGTCATTTGCATCCTCTGCTTCCTATCCAACTTCGTGATCAAGAAGCTCATGGCCTACAAGATCTGCTATGCACATCGAAGAGCGCCTTATGAGCAATAGCCTTGCAACTGTTACGCTTTAGGGTATGTGGGTATGCGTTTCAGGGTTTGCAGGTTGGAGGATATAAAGGCTTTGCCGTTTCGGATTTAGAGTTGGCTCGGCTGCATGTTATTGTTCTGTACGTCTATGTCGGGCCTTGCACGTGTTCTCGGACAGCATGGGAAACTGGCTTGCCCTGTCCCGAGGAGAGACCTGTGTTGCTTTACATGCCCCGTGCCCGCTCTTGGCGCTGCCCAGGCTCTCACGGACTCCACACACACACAGGAAAAAAAAAGAGCAAGCTAACTGACTGACTGACTGACTGACTGACTAGCCAACTTCTACGCACAGAGAGACACACAGATATATATATATATATACATCCATACATACCTATACATACGTACATACATACCCACATACATAGATATATTATATAATATATGTGTGTGTGTGTGTGCGGGGAAGAAGTTCGTGCACAGATGCAGGCACGCTTATTTACGCACGTGCTTTACTATGTATGCTGCACGGAGCTCAGACTTACGTGCTCCGCTCCCTTTGTTCTTTGATTGATCCGGCCCAGTTGAAACAAGCGTGTTGAAGATTCAAGACATTCCAGGACTAGCGACACATTTGAAGGACACCTTGGGACGGTCACTCATCATTCAGGCAAGACGAGCACCTAGCTAGTTCTCTGCCTAGCAACAGTTTTTTGCTAGTTTCACCAAAGCCGACTTAAGACCACAAGCCTCGCCTGCACCGAGCCGAAACAGTTTTTGTTTGCGTGTGTAGTTGCAACACTTAAAAGAGTCGCCGGCCTTCAGAAAACCTTTCCCTCCACAGTTCAAGCCGAGCTGGGAACCCGCCCAGCCCAGTAGTGACTCAGTAGAGGGCTACCATGGAACAGGAAAGCCCCATCTGTGAAGTTCACAGCGCCTAGAACACGGCATGGGACTGCACTGGATGGCGTTTGTCTAGCGTGCCGATGACGGATCGTCCGCACATGCCGAGAGGCGGCGATTGTGACTGCTGCGAAAGTAGAAACCTGCGGGAATCAAGGAAGGAAGACAGGAAGAAATGCAGGAAGCGTAGACTGCCGGAGGGAGGCAGGGCGAGAGAGAGCTGTCACTGCCAGCCCTTACGACCTGCGGATCAGATGGGAGTTCTCTGCTCCTGTGCTTTTTTTGCTGTCGTTTGCCTCCTCTTTAGACCCTAAACAGCCTCGACCCTGTAACACCTAAACCCAAGGTGATTCCCAGGGTGGAGGAGGGGATCGGCTCCTGGAGCAACATCTTGACCTTCATTGCCTACATCGGGGTCACAGTCACTTGCTACATCGCACCCCGGCTCGAATATCACCGCGGACCCACGATTCGCGTGTTCAAGCGTACGGGAAATGTTAACAGTTGCCGCGGGCTGTGGAAGTAGTCCGTACTGCCAAGCACGTCCTGTTGCTGCCGAGATTCCTGTTCCAAGGTTTTCTTCGTGTTCAACTTTGAGGACCTCTCTTTCAAATACAAGCTCATCGCCTTCATCCTCAGTGAGAAAGCACCGTTGTCTGCAGAGTGTCTATAGGGGGGCTCGATAAGCACCCGGGCTATTCTTAGCCATGGGGCATACCACAAAAGAACATGCTCCCGCACAGCTCGTCAGTGCCGTTTTCTATGAGTCTTCGCTGCAGTCCGTCGCTGCGAAGTCGAGTTGGCATGCCTACATCAGAAGGACAAGCAGGGCGTCTGCGGACGTCAGTTCGTGGTGGACCGCACGCCATGCATTTCCATCAGTGTTTCGAGCGGGTCCATTCTGCAGATTATCGCTTCGAGTCTTGAATACCTGTTTGGATTCAGTTTTCTCTCACATCGAGCCTTCTCTAACATTTCCGTCCGTTGTAATTAACAAACCATGACTTGGGATGAATTGCTGTGATTTTGCGGGTATGCCTGCTGCCGAGGCGATGATGGCATTGAAACGAGCCATGGAGGGGTTCTTCGGCGATAAGACAGTGGCGCAGCTTCGGGTGGAGGAGCACAACGAAGAGGCGGACTTGGGCTGTGGATGCGAAGTTCTGTTCCGACACCGCCATTGTTTTTCTGACGCGGCACATGCCTTTCTGGCTTCGAAACGTGTCTTGTGACCTTTGCCATGTTATCATACTTTGTCTACCGGGGACTTCTTTAATTGTTAGTTGTGTGTAGACGTGCTGGGCTACGCAATTCGTCTGACAGTAGTCTTTGCTTTGCAAGCTGCGCGAAGATGTGAGGTGCTGGACCGGGTGCTGGGGAAGCACAAGGAATCCAATGAGGCACCTCAGTAGGGTAAGAGCCATCGGTCATGGATGGCCCTCTCGGTACCATACAGCCTCTGATCATTCTTGTTTCCTGCTCCGGCTCTCTTGCTTCAGCTCGCTTGAATGCATCTTCCCAGCCCCTGCCTGCAACGATCGCTGGAGCAGCCTCAATGGTTTGATAGCTCTGCAACTGCCGTCGGCAGAGGATGTGGAAGAAACGGTCGGTAATATAGGCACTGCTAGCAGTACATTCTCAACATGCGTCTGTGTGGAGGGCACTTGGAACTGCATCGTTGAGAAGCGCACGACTGAAGAACTGTGGATTATGCTTCTATGTCATGAGATTTGTTGTGCAAACGTGGGTGCTGTTGATGTCACTCCACAGATGCTGCAGCTGGCGCAACAATTAGGATCTGCAGCTCCGAAGCTTGTGTAGAGCTCGCATATAGTAGATAGACAAACGGCCTGTTCCGGTAGCCTTCCAGCAAAGGTTGGGGCCATGAAACCTAGGGCCCTTTCAGTTACCAGTCCATGCGATTGGGTGCTAGTGGGCCTCAGACTGCGACTCCTAAGCGCTACAGTCACTAGAGATTCAGCATGCAGCATGTAGGCCAGCACTCGTAAACGAGGCAGAGGAGCTAGGCTCAATGGACATGGCCCGACCGAGAAACGCATGTTATTGATCTTCCACTGTCTTCGCATCCTCTGACATGCAGTTCTTGCGGAGTTCCCGGTAGGGGGTGTATGTATAGGCATGTTTGCCTTGCCTCGGAAAGCCTCGTGGACTCTTCACTAGCACGGCATCTCAGTGCGATGGGCTGCACGACATCTGTTAGCCACGAAGCTTTGCCGAAGACGGCAGCAGGCTACACACAAGTCTCGAGACGATTGTGTAGGATGGCCAAAGCATGCCAGTGGCCAAAGCACTCCACAGCTGCACGTCGTCTCATGGGTGGTTGTCAAAATTATGGTCCCTTTTTGGGTCCTTATTATAGTACGGCACCTATTATTTAGGGTACCCCAAAAGGGACCATAATTTTGACAACTACCCTCATCGAAGCTTGAGTTCCGTGTGGGGTCTATGATCCTCTTCATGCTGGGATGTCTGGAATACTCCATGCCCATGCCCTGATCTACATAGATCCTTAGAGTGGCTTCCCGTGTGACCCTAATGCCTTAATGTTACTCCTGCAAGCAACGGCTGGATCCTCCAGGATGCTTCCCGGCGCTTGTCCAACTTATCCTCAGATTCAGACTTGCACGCCGGGGCACACCCCAGTCAAGCACTGCAGCAAGAGCCAGGGCATTATGTAAGGTCGGAATCCTGTTTGTTCACCCACTGCATAATTGCAAGGTCTTTGCCTAATCAATTAGGATAACTAGTCGCAGCAGGGTGTAGTGTGCTCAATTCAGGAGCTGATCCTCCTTGACCTCCAAATCAACGCCTGTGAAATGTTGTTCCAGCCAGAGTCCGCTTCGCTAAGCGACTGCCGGATTCATGTCGGACCTTGTGACTGGAGCAATGGGAGCAGCAACAGAACCTGAGAGACGCCAGTCGTGACTATTCTTGAGATTCGTGTTTCGAAGTGACTACCCATAGGCCCCATAGTAGTTCCTTTTTGGGGTTACCTTATAGGATTCTAAAATATGAACCCTGAAAAGGAACTACTATGGGGCCTATGGGTATGCTGGTGTAGCTCGGAAGCAGACTGCGGGGCTTGGCGCAACTGAATCACGCCTGTCCTTGCAGAGTTCCGGCAGGTTGCTAACCCTACCTACAGTCTCCATTGTAGTTCCTTTTTTTGGTTTTACCAATTATAGATTAAGGATTTTATAAGGTATCCCCAAAGAGGAACTACAATGGAGACTATAGGTATGCTTCCAAGGACCTTATAGCCAGGCCCGAGACCCCCTAAGGACCCAAGAAGAAGGTACCTGGCATCAGGGCGAGCTGGTTCTTGCAAGGGTGAGGGCTGGTTTTCCAGGCCCAGGTCCTGCTGCTCGGGTCAGGTGCAGAAGGAGTGCCGGGTTCATGCAGATGGCACTGTTGAAATTGTGGGGTATGGCTTCCGGATTCGCAGCGTTGCGAGCTGCAGGTATTGCCTTGATCTCATGAAGTTTCAGGCTCAAGAAGGGCCCCAGCTCCGACAAAAGTCGCCCCCTTTCCCTTCGCCGGTGCCTGTAGATAGCCCGCAGTTCCTAAGCGTCGCTTTCGATCGCATGCCCCCGACCAAGCTGCTAAGCTCAACGCAAGACTTTCTCATTGCCAAGCTCCCGAAACAAGATATATCGATGGGAAGGACTTCTGTTTCAGCCATGCCTATAACCTGATTTTGACTTCAACCCCTCATACACCCTTGCAAGTACGATTGAATAACCAGATAATCTCTGTGGCGCCCAGTTCTTTGCAGTTCTGGTTGCGTGTCTTACCATGGCTGGCGCCGCGCAATCAACAGCTGCAGATGGCATGCCCTGGCCGAAGTGCAAGACGGAGCCTAGCCTTTCCGTTCTCAGGGCGTCGCTAGAGAGGCAGCAGCAATTATGTAACTGCTACGTGTATATTAGCAGACATGTGCCTTCGTGCAAGCATGCATGTATACAGCTATAGTGGCAGTGGGTCCAATGGTAAAGAGAGTAGCACTATCAGAATCAGCGGAAGCCGCCAGCATCGACCATGCACGAACTATTTATTGAAAAACTAGTTAGGTTTACAACGACGACGACGACGACTGCCAAAAGTGATCTTACGACTACGACTACGCTTGCTGCTACAACAACAACAACAACTACTACTACTACTACTACTACTACTACTACCACTACTACTACTACTACTACTACTACTACTACTACCACGACATACTACGACTACGACTACGACTACGACTGTTACAACAACATAGCAGCAGCAGCAACAGCAACAGCAACAGCAACAGCAACAGCAACAGCAACAGCAACAGCAACAACAACAGCAACAGCAACAGCAACAGCTACAGCTACAGCTACAGCTACAGCTACAGCTACAGCTACAG